>KV751332.1:2743545-2760330 GCA_001698575.1 Mola mola | reverse complement strand
CAAAATATAATATATATAAAATAATAAAATAATTTATAAAATTGATGTTGTGTCATCTATTATATGTATTACAGGTAGATCTATGACATTTAGAAAGGTAACCTGTCTCATAAATCTCGTTTGTATCTCTAGAGGTCTCAGTCCAACAGCAACTCCATAGCACCAAGAGATGTTCAGTATATAAGCAACGAGTTAACTTTCACCGGCTCTCTCAGCATTTATTCCACAAAACAAAGTCACTAATTGTCAAGAAAGAATATATTCCTACACCTGTTTATCCAAAACCATAGACCATCTGAATTTAAATTACTCTCTATTACAAAGAGCATGATGAAGTTCATTTTCCTAGTTAACCTTTAATTGTAAAAAACTCTCAAACATCCAAACAAGACGTAAACTAAATGAAACTCAACAAAATGATCTTAGTTTTTTTTCTACAATTACCTCCAGCTTGAAAAAAAACAAGCCAATTTCCAAAAGCTTTTTCCGTCTCCCAGCTCGAGATGTCGTGGTAAAACTGGCAGAGGACAACATCTCCTCCCTGGATGACTTCTCATGGAGTTCGCAGCTGCGTTACTTCTGGGAGGACGATGAAGTAATGTTGCGCATGATCACCACCTACCTTAAATATGGCTATGAATATCTGGGCAATTCCCCCCGTCTTGTAATCACGCCACTTACTGACCGCTGCTACAGGTACGAGGCAGTTCATTTGGTGCATTTTCTTCGGCTGTGGGCAGAGAGATGAAAAACACAATGTCATTAAAAATAACTGCAGCCTGGTTTCAACATTCTGTAAATGTGTGTTCAGTATGTGAAATTGACTGAACCATTTGATTAAATGACTTTTTTCTTCACATCAGAACTCTGATGGGTGCTTTGAAGTTGAATTTGGGAGGAGCTCCTGAGGGTCCAGCTGGAACTGGCAAGACTGAGACAACAAAAGATCTGGCAAAGGCTTTGGCCAAGCAGGTACAGTACAATGTTTTACAGTGCAATGAAGAAACAAATAACCATTTTTTCCTAATGAATTAATTCATTAATATTTTTCCTAGTGTGTGGTATTCAACTGCTCAGATGGTCTCGACTACAAGGCCATGAGTAAGTTCTTCAAAGGGCTGGCTCAGTCTGGAGCTTGGGCATGCTTTGATGAGTTCAATCGTATTGAGGTGAGCGCAACTACTGTCATACTGGCAAACCTGTTTATATCTGTTAGCTCAAATGAGCCAATTGGCGTATTCACTTTAACTGAACAGTACAATTGATAAACTAATTATTCTATCTTTGATTAGGTTTATTTGTTAGTTAGCGAGTGAATGATAAAACATAGTACTGTTTACTAAAAAAAGCAAGTTTTCTAAGACTGACTCCAGTCTTGTCTGAATTACAGTAGACTATTCATCATTATAATATTCATGACATATTTTTGTCTCTCATTTACCTAGTTACTCATAATGTTTGTGTATGTGTCACAGGTGGAGGTTCTCTCTGTTGTGGCCCAGCAGATCCTGTGCATACAGCGGGCCATCGCCGAGAATCTAAAGACCTTTCTGTTTGAAGGGACAAAGTTGTCGCTCAACCCAACCTGCAACGTGTTCATCACTATGAACCCTGGTTATGCCGGTAGAGCCGAGCTCCCTGACAACCTGAAGGCACGTCACTGGCATTTCCACCTCTACACTATTGTGTTAAATGTTCTTCAACAGAGCAGAATGTGATGATAAAGTATACCAATCAGTCTTGTCTTGCTCTAGGCTCTTTTCCGTACAGTGGCTATGATGGTGCCCGACTATGGGCTCATTGGAGAAATCTCACTATACTCCATGGGCTTTATCGAATCTCGCAGGTATGTGTGAATAGAGTCCTGGACAAAACATCTGTATTAAACATATTTTTAAGGGTAAGACTCTCGGTTAGTTCATTTACCAAACCTTTTGTACATCCAATTTTTACGGACAGTCTGGCCCAGAAAATCGTGGCCACCTATCGTCTTTGCTCCGAGCAGCTGTCTTCCCAACACCACTATGACTATGGTATGCGAGCTGTGAAGTCTGTGCTGACAGCAGCTGGGAATCTGAAGCTGAAGTACCCAGAAGAGAATGAGAGTGTTCTGTTGCTGAGAGCGCTGATGGACGTCAACATGGCCAAATTTCTAGCACAGGATGTGCCGCTGTTTCAGGTGACGCATTTTGCAGAAAATCCAGTTGTAGCTAGTGATTCTGTTTACAGATGTATGTATCAATTGTTTTTAATTGACAATTCTGTTTATTTTTTTCTGTTACCACATACAGGGTATCATCTCTGATTTATTTCCTGGTGTGGTCCTTCCAAAACCAGACTATGATCTCCTCCTTAAGGCCATTAATGAAAACATTGCTAGGCTCAATCTGCAGCCTGTCCCCCCGTTCATTGGCAAAATTATCCAGGTACCAAAGAGGAATATTGCTTAAAACTAGCAAAAGTTGTTACACTACACTTAAATATTAATATAAATGTACTCATAATTTGTGATTGTGTATAGATTTATGAGATGATGCTGGTACGCCATGGTTTCATGATAGTGGGAGATGCTCTAGGAGGAAAGACTTGTGCATATAAGGTTCTTGCTGCTGCCCTTGGCGACATTTATAAAGGTAGGTATTTAAATTGAATCTAATTAATTTAACTACCATCATATAATCATCGATATCTAATTAGTATTAACTAGTGTCTTCTTGGTGTCATCATATTTCTTTTTTTACTATAAGACCGATCCCTAGCAAGTTGGATATAATTCTGTTTGTGCATCTTTGTTGTTATTATTCAAAATGGGTTTTTTTTTCCACCTTATTGTACTCCAGCCAAGGTGATGGAAGAGTTTGCAGTGAATTACTGCATCATTAACCCAAAATCCATCACCATGGGCCAGCTGTATGGCTGCTTTGATCCAGTCAGCCACGAGTGGTATGATGGTGTTCTGGCCACGAGCTTCCGGAACCAGGCTTCTTCCACCTCACCAAATCGACAGTGGATTATTTTTGATGGGCCCATTGATGCAGTCTGGATTGAGAATATGAATACTGTTCTGGATGACAACAAGAAGGTACAGGTCCTTTTCATCTCTTAACAACCCGTATCTATATATAAACTTAGCACAAAAAATAAGGAAATTTGTGTTTGGCGGATAACGTATTTATTTGTTGTAACCTACTGTTGGAAAGCCTGTTTATTTCCCTTTTAAAAGGTGCCACATTTGTAAGGAAAATGCATTTGTGGGATGAGCAGCAGAGTTGAGGATGTAGGTTGGGCCCATGAAAAACTACCAATCCCAAACAGCTTATTCTGCTATCAACTCTTTTTTGGTGTCATTTATTGGAAGCCGTTAAACAAGAAGTCTTTCTTTTGTTTAGCTCTGTCTGATGAGTGGTGAGATCATTCAGATGAGTTCCAAGATGAGTCTGATCTTTGAAACTGATAGCCTTGAGCAAGCCTCTCCGGCCACTGTCAGTAGGTAGGCAAGACAGACAGCGGCTACACCAGAAACTTTGGTACAGAAAGAGTACATATTGAATTTAATCATCTCTCCAAAGGTGTGGGATGATCTACATGGAGCCCCAGCAGCTGAACTGGCCTCCTCTCAGAGATTCGTACATGAACACACTGCCAGAATGCCTGAGCTCAGAACATAGGGAAATGGTGAGATTACAAATATGCATTTTTTTTAATTGGCTCATTGGTGGTCTTTTAATGTTCTGTAAGATTTCATCACATTATGTGTCTTTTGATACTTTGATATTTTGTCCCACAGGTAGTAGACCTGTTTGATTGGCTGGTTCAGCCCTGTCTGGACTTTGTAGAGACAAAGTGTCGCTTTGTCATCAAAACATCTCCCATGCACTTGGTTTCAAGCCTAATGAAGTTGTACACCTGCCTTCTGGGTTAGTAAGAATTAGATTCAATTGATAATTCCTGCATTGCTTTTCAGTTTTTAGTCAAAATTCTTGTCTATGTTCAGATGAAATTGCTGCATCGGGAAACAAAAATTCAAAGATGTCCTGCCAGCAAATAGGCACGTGGCTGCAGTGTCTGTTCCTGTTTGCGGCCATATGGACTCTGGGTGGAACCATCACCGGGGATTGTCGTGTTAAGTTTGATAGCTTCTACCGCGATTTAATCAGGGGTGTGGATGAGGAGCATCCTCGGCCTAAGAGTGTCAAACTCAACAAGAACAACCTCTTCCCAGAGAGAGGTAACAAAATTTCTACATTTATAATGTGATTACTAACTTTTTTATCATTATTAATATCTGGTGTTTACTTAATATTTTGCAGGCACTGTCTATGACTACTACTTCCATAAGGATGGACCAGGACAGTGGAATGTTTGGACTGATTTAATCTCAGATGAACAAAAAGCCATTCCAGCTGGAGCCAATGTGAGTGTGTTTATTTTCACAGAGGTTGCTGCTGAATGTGAACGTGCATGTTCTCTAAGACTGCTTTTCCATACCAGGTATCAGACCTCATCATTCCAACCATGGAGACCGCACGTCAGCTTTATTTCTTGCAGACCTACCTGGTACATGAAGTTCCCATGCTGTTTGTTGGGCCCACTGGCACTGGCAAATCTGTCATCAACCTCAGCTTCTTGGTTAATCTACCACAAGAGAAGTACACACCAAACTGTATCAATTTCTCAGCGCGAACGTCAGCGAATCAGACCCAAGACATCATTATGTCCAAACTGGACCGAAGAAGGAAGGGGGTGTTTGGACCTCCTACAGGAAAGAAATGTATCGTCTATGTTGGTAAGTATTGATGGTAAAACAGCAAAATGACTAGGGCTGTCATATTGTAAGGATTGATTGGCACAATCATGCATTGATCATTATTATTACCTGTGGCATAGATGATCTGAACATGCCAGCTAAGGAAATCTATGGTGCCCAACCCCCAATTGAGCTGCTGAGGCAATGGATTGACCATAGTCACTGGTATGACAAAAAGGACACCTCCAGGTTAAACATAGTGGATGTGCTGTTTTTGTCTGCAATGGCGCCTCCTGGTGGTGGAAAAAATGACATTACAGGTATTGTGAAATAATTATTTATCCAATATTATGAAAATTATATATATTGTTTTGTTTAAAGACTGGAGTACAGGCGTTTTTGTGTCTAACAAAATGTTTGAAATGCCAGGCCGTGTAACCCGCCACTTGAATATCATCTCTATCGATTCCTTTGGTGATAACACACTGAACAAGATATTCACCTCCATAACTGACTGGCACTTCAGCAACGGCTTTGACGGCTCTTTCTACAGGTAGGTTGTTTTACAGTGGCAGAGTTATATAAACTATCTTTGTCAGAAAGAGATAATATATTGTGTCTTATATCCAGGCAAGGCAAGGTCATGGTCCAAGCCACCCTGGCAGTCTATAAAGAATGCATGAACAGCTTCCTCCCAACTCCATCCAAGTCCCACTACATTTTCAACCTGCGTGATTTTTCTCGAGTGATACGAGGTGTACTCCTTGCTCCACATACACACTTGGAGGTAAGAGTGGAAACAATAGTGGAATTTAGAAATGAATTGTTCTGAATGACCATATCAGTTCCTCACGTATATTGGCCATTTGTTTCAGGACGGAGACAAACTTATCCGTTTGTGGATCCATGAGGTTTACCGTGTTTTCTATGACCGACTCCTTGATGATAAAGACAAGAACACGTTCTTTGAAATTGTCAAAGAGAAAACCTCAAATATCTTCAAGCAGAGTGTGGAACAGGTACATTCTATATTTGATTTGTGCACACACAAGACAGTCTCAAACATAATTTCATCGTGCATGATATGTCACAAATTGTGAAATATTATAGCTTGGATAAAAAAGCATGTGGCAACTTTTGCAACTTTTTATTATTAGATACTTTTTTGTCCTTTGTACGGGTACAAGAATGTAGAAATCTAAGGATTTACAATTCAGGTACAATATATGACAAGATTGCCACATACTTTATATAGTGTAGTGCAGTGCTCTAGTTTTCGTGTGTAATCCTGAATCTCTTCTATTGTCATTCAGGTCCTTAGCCATCTTAGCCCAGATGGCAGGGTAGACGATGAGAGCATCCGGAACTTGTTCTTCGGTGACTATACCGATCCTGATGCTGATGTTAGGGCCTACGATGAAATCCAAGAATTGGGTGCCTTACAAGAAGTGATGGAGTCCTACCTGGATGAGTTCAACAGCAGCAGCAAGGCACCAATGCCCCTTGTGATGTTCAAATTTGCCATTGAGCATGTTTCCCGCATCTGTCGTGTGCTGAAACAGGACAATGGCCACCTTCTGCTCGTTGGCATTGGTGGTTCAGGACGCCAGAGCACAACTAAGCTGGCTACCTTCATCAATGATTATGTCCTGTTCCAGATTGAGTTGACCAAGACTTACAGTACGTCAGACTGGCGTGATGACCTGAAGCGGCTCATGCTTAAAGCAGGCATTGAAGGAAAAAATGTGGTGTTCCTGTACACGGACAGCCAAATTAAGGATGAGGCCATGTTAGAAGACATCAGCATGCTTCTTAATACTGGTGACGTTCCTAATATCTTTGCTGCGGATGAACGTGCTGACATCTTAGAAAAAATGCAGGCCATTGCCCGGATGGAGGGCAAAAAGATTGATAGCACTCCACTCTCAGTGTACAACTACTTTATTGACCGCGTGAAGCTCAACCTACACATTGTGCTAGGTATGCAATCTTATGACTCCTACTTTCGACAGAAAATTTTGTTAGTCGTAACTAAGAGTTTTGTATTCCGCAGCCATGAGTCCTATCGGTGATGCATTTAGGAACCGCCTTAGGATGTTCCCTTCCCTTATCAATTGCTGCACCATTGATTGGTTTCACGTATGGCCAGAGGATGCTCTGGAGATGGTGGCCCACAAATTCCTAGAGGATGTGGAAATGGACAGTACTGTCAGATTGGAGTAAGGCTGTAAAATGAATGCAAAGAAAATAGCTGCTTAACAGTGGTATGGACAAAATTTGCATCTGGTACAGTATAGTATGCTTATTGTGATTTTGTCTCTTATTTCAGGGTAGTGGAGATGTGCAAAACTTTCCAGACAAGTGTCAGAGACATGTCTGAAACGTATTACTCCACACTTAGAAGACACAACTATGTCACACCAACTTCCTACCTCGAACTTATCCTCACCTTCAAAACGCTGCTCAATGTCAAGAGGAATGAAGTGGCTACCGCGAGGGACCGCTATATAGTTGGTCTCCAGAAACTGGAGTTTGCCACTTCTCAGGTGATGCACCCTGTCAAGCCATATTACTGAGAATGTTGCTTTTTCTCTTTAACCAAATGGATGATATTGATGCATAATCACACAACTTGATTCTGTGTCCACAGGTGTCTGTGATGCAGGAGGAGCTGAAAGCCTTGCAGCCGGATCTTATCAAGACCTCAGCTGAAACAGACAAGATGATGACTAATATTGAGGGGGAAACAATGGAGGTAGATGCCAAGAGAGAACTTGTGTCTGCTGATGAGAAAGTGGCTAATGAAGCAGCAGCTGCAGCCAAAGCCATTAAGGTATTGATGTATTTTAGATGCCACTGCACAATGTCAATAAATCATCTTACCTTAAAAAAACATATCTGATAAAAGTTTTTGAGATGTTTATATGTATTTTGTATTTTGTTTAAAGATCAGACACTGATTGTTGTGTGCTTGGGTATCTTTCAGGATGAGTGCGAAGGAGACTTGGCAGAGGCAATGCCTGCCTTAGAGGCTGCACTGTCAGCCCTGAACACCTTAAAACCTTCAGACATTACACTAGTAAAGTCAATGACAAACCCACCTGGTCCAGTCAAACTGGTCATGGAGTCCATCTGTATTATGAAGGGCATCAAACCAGAGAGGAAACCTGACCCTAAGGGCTCAGGTAAGAACATCATTTTGAAACTAGAATGATGTCATTTTCATTCTTTGAGGTTTTTGAAATCTTTAGATTTATCAGAATAACAATTTCATATAAATATTTTGTAGGAAAGATGGTTGAGGACTTCTGGGGGCCCTCGAAAAAGCTGCTTGGAGACTTAAAGTTTTTGGATAGCCTTAAAGCTTATGACAAAGACCAAATTCCTCCCACAATCATCAAGAAAATAAGAGAAAAATTTATCGATAACCCAGAGTTTCAGCCGTCTGTTATAAAAAAGGTCTCTTCGGCTTGTGAGGGTCTCTGCAAATGGGTGCGAGCAATGGAAATGTATGAGCGTGTGGCCAAGGTGGTGGGCCCGAAGAAAGAACGACTTAAACTGGCTGAGGATGAACTGTCTGTACAGATGGAAAAGTTGTCTGTGAAAAGAGCTGAGCTGCAAAAAGTTGAGGACAGACTGCAGGGCCTGAATGATGAATTGGACATCATGATTAAGAAGAAAAAAGACTTGGAGGACAACATTGAATTGTGTTCGCAGAAGTTGGACAGAGCACAGAAACTGATAGGAGGACTGGGTGGAGAGAAGGATAGGTGGACAGAAGCTGCACGGCAACTAGACATTAGGTATATTAAAATATACTCTATATTCTTTATTAATTTTCTGATATATGTTTCTGAGTTTTGATATCAATCAGATTGGTATTATATTTTTCCTCTGCAGGTACACCAACCTGACAGGTGACGTACTCCTCTCCTCAGGAACTGTATCTTACCTCGGAGCATTTCCAGTAGACTATCGTGCAGAGTGCCAGCAGCAATGGCACATCAATTGTAAAGAGAAGAAAATCCCCTGCTCTGAGGTTTTCACCCTTAGCAACATTTTGGGCAACCAAGTGGCCATCAGGGCTTGGCAGATTGCTGGACTGCCAGTGGACTCTTTCTCCACAGACAATGGTATCATTGTGTTCAACTCCCGTCGGTGGCCCTTAATGATTGATCCTCAAGGCCAAGCCAACAAGTGGATCAAAAACATGGAGAAGGCTAATAAACTTGCTGTCATCAAACTGTCTGATGCAAACTATGTGAGAGTCCTAGAGAACTCCATCCAGTTTGGAACCCCAGTTCTTTTGGAAAACGTTGGAGAGGAACTTGATCCAGTCCTTGATGCTGTGTTGCTCAAGCAGACCTTCAAACAGCAGGGTGTGGAGTACATGAAAATAGGAGAAAACATTGTGGAATATTGTAAAGATTTTTTGCTCTACATGACCACTGGACTAAGGAATCCTCACTATGTGCCAGAGGTGGCCGTCAAAGTCTGTCTGCTGAACTTCATGATCACACCACAAGGGTTACAGGACCAGCTCTTAGGGCTTGTAGCAGCTAAAGAGAAACCTGAGTTGGAAGAGAAAAAGAACCAGCTCATTTTAGAAAGTGCGGCCAACAACAAGCAGCTGAAGGAAATTGAGGATAAAATCTTAAAAGTGCTCTCAACCTCTGAGGGGAACATCCTGGAAGACGAGTCAGCCATTCAGATCTTGTCATCCTCCAAAGTCCTCTCTGAGGAGATCTCAGAGAAACAAAAAATTGCCAGTGTCACAGAGAAAGAGATTGATGTCACTTGCATGGGTTACCGTCCTGTGGCTGAGCACTCCTCCATTTTGTTTTTCTGTATTTCAGAATTGGCTAACATTGAACCAATGTACCAGTACTCCTTGACCTGGTTCATAAATCTCTACCTTTGTTCCATTGCCGAGAGTGTGAAGAGTGATAATGTGGCAGAAAGAATCAACAACATTGTTGATCACTTTACCCTCAGCATCTACAAAAATGTTTGCCGCTCACTTTTTGAGAAGGATAAGTTGCTTTTTGCGTTGCTTCTTACTGTAGGCATCATGCAGGGCAAGGACGAGATTGATGAACAAGTGTGGCGCTTCCTTCTAACAGGCGGCATTGCTTTGGATAATCCATACTCCAACCCTGCTCCAGAGTGGTTGTCTGACAAATCCTGGTCAGAAATTGTCAGATCATCCAAACTCCCAAACCTGGGTGGTTTCTTTAAACATGTCCAAGATAACATCTCTGAATGGAAGAAGCTTTATGATTCTGGAAAGCCCCACAAGGACCAGTTACCTGAATCATGGGATAAATTGGTGGGGATGGACAGAATGATAGTAATCAGGTGCTTCAGGCCAGATAAACTTGTTCCAGCAGTGCAGGATTTCATAGTGGCTAACATGGGACAGGCTTATGTTGAACCACCAAACTTTGACCTGGCAGGGACATACAAAGATTCAAACTGCTGCTCCCCCCTCATTTTTGTGTTGTCACCAGGATCCGATCCAACTGCAGGTGACGAGTCTAAGAGTTTCTTACATTTTAACATATCATAGCTCAACACTATCTTGTCAAAATTATATTGGAAACTTTGTAAATGAATCCTGATTTTATTTTTCCAAGTGTAATATTTATTGTTTTTTCAGGTCTGCTGAAGTTTGCTGATGATCTAAAAATGGGTGGCGACAACACCCGGACTATTTCTCTGGGACAAGGACAAGGACCCATAGCAGCACAGATGATTGACAATGCCATCAAAGAGGGCACCTGGGTTGTTTTACAGAACTGCCACTTGGCCACAAGCTGGATGCCCACTCTGGAGATGATCTGTGAGGAAATCATCACTCCAGAGAACACACATGATAATTTTAGGTAACAGATACTCAACACTAAGTTTAACTGAAGCAAAGCATTGTATGAAGAAGGTGGTTAATGCAAGTATCTGTCCCGCTCCCCAGGTTGTGGTTAACCAGTTATCCATCTGACAAGTTCCCAGTCAGTATCTTACAGAATGGGCTGAAAATGACCAATGAGCCTCCTAAAGGAATTAGAGCCAACCTGTTGAGTTCCTACCTGAGTCACCCCATCTCTGACTCTGCCTTTTTTGGTAGCACCAGTAAACCAGTAGTTTGGCAGAAGTTCCTATTTGGTCTCACCTTCTTCCATGCTCTAGTACAGGAACGAAGGACCTTTGGACCTCTGGGTAAGAAATATGTGTAGGCATAAGTGTAATTCCCATTTGCAGCACTTGTATAATGAAATGTCTCTTCATTTTACCATTAAGCATCTCTCAGTTTGAGATTTCACATAATCGGAATTACGTGTATAATGTTATTTATATTATGTATATTATTATCTATATAATGTACATATATAATGTACATAATATAATGTATAATGTAATTAATCTGTCATTGTATGTTGTTTCTGAAATTTCTCACAGGTTGGAATATCCCCTATGAGTTTAATGAGTCTGACCTGAAGATCAGTTTAAGGCAGATCCAGATGTTCCTGGATGATTATGAAGAGGTTCCACTGGAGGCCCTCACATACCTTACAGGTACATATTTTGTTGTCATAAGCAGAACATGACATTCATTCAAACCATTGAGAATGAGAGCAAAGTAACATGCTGAGTGGGAAGGTCCCCCATTAGTCATAGGCTTGTTAAGGGTACAAAAGCCTATTATACCTATAATATTGTAAAATTTGGGACAAGGATACAGGATGGATTGACCTATATTACAAATCACTCCGCCTCTCTGAGAATTCTTAAACATTTTAAACATCACAACATTATCATTGGATACACAATATTATTTTTTTAATGATCTCTTTCCAGGTGAATGTAACTATGGTGGAAGGGTGACGGATGACAAAGACAGGCGTCTGCTTCTTTCTCTGCTGTCCACCTTCTACAATCAGGACCTGATAGATCAGGAGTGCTATAAACTGTGTGAGGGAGATCTATATTATATCCCAGCTCACGGCCCCCATCAGGTACTTTCAGCGTTACAGAAAAAGAACGCCATATCCATAATTTTCAGTCATGTCATGACATAAAGCAGTTACTCTTCAATAAATGTAGTATTGTTTATCAAACACAAAATCTGCAGCTGGATTAATGGTTTTAATTAAGTGTAATATTTATCTAAAACTCCATGTGGTTAATGTTTGGCCTTGAAGGCACAAGATCTGCTTTATATAATCTTTGTTATATAATCTTTATTTATTCATCTTATTTTGAACAAATTATTCTATTTATTCCAGGTGTATGTTGACTACATCCGGAGACTTCCAATTTGCACCGATCCTTGTGTTTTCGGACTTCATAGCAATGCTGACATCACTAAAGATAACCAAGAGACCAATCAGCTTCTGGAAGGCATACTGCTGACTCTGCCCAGGCAGACAGGAGGCGGGGCTAAGTCTCCTCAGGTTTGTGTTGCGTCTGTTCTGACACATTTTAACTTGTGCTACTTTCCTGAGAAAGCAATATATGTAGACTTGTTCTTACACTATGTGCTGTTATGTGTTTGTTTTACAGGAAGTGGTGGATGATCTTGCAAAAGACATCCTGTCCAAACTCCCCTCTGACTTTGACATACAAAAAGTGATGGATAAATACCCAGTTGTGTATGAAGAGTCCATGAATACTGTTTTGAGGCAGGAAATCATTCGCTTTAACAGGTAGTAATAATTTGTGATATGCAAATAATCATATAAAAAGTTACCTTTTTCATGTTTTTATCTTAATTACCAATAACTCATCGATCGGTTTGTGCTGTAAAGTAACCATTTCTTTTTAATCATACATTCGTCTCTTGTCTTGATAGACTCACTGTTGTGGTTCGCATCAGCTTGGTAAACATTTGCAAAGCTTTGAAGGGCCAGATTGTTATGTCTACTGAGCTTGACGAAGTCTACAACAGTATGCTGGTGGGCAAGGTGCCTTCCATGTGGGCGTCCAAGTCATACCCATCTCTTAAACCACTGGGAAGCTATGTGACTGATCTCTTAGCAAGGCTGCAGTTTCTACAAGTAAGAATCATGTAAAAAAAAATGTTTCGAATATGACTTACAAGTTAAATGGTGTAAGTAGTTCATGTCCAGTAGGAAATACTATACTGTATGTCGGGTTTGTTTGGTCTGAAGTTAGCAAAAGTGTGCATGAGGAATAAAATAACAATGGTTTTATATAGGATATAGAGCTGCAACAATTATTTTAACCATCGATTCTTCTGCGAATTATTGTCACAATTAATCTATTAAGCATTTATTCTATGAATTGTCATAAAATTGTGGAAAATGCTCATCTCAATTTTTCAGAGCCCAATGTTATGTTTGTAAAATTTCTTTTGTACTCAAACCAATAGTTGACATCCCAAAGACTCTCCATTTACTGCCACAAATGACAAAGAAAAGCAGCTTATTGTCACATTTAAGAAGCTTGAACCAATAAATGTTTAATAATTTCGCTTAAAACAAAACTGAAACAATTATCCCATTATTATTTCTTTTGATAGACCAATTGATTAATTGATGCAGCGCAGATTTTTTTTAAATATATCGTGTATATACTAATACCTATGCATATACTTGGATGCTTTGACAGGATTGGATTGATCATGACTCGCCCACAGTCTTCTGGCTCTCTGGCTTCTTTTTCACCCAGTCATTTCTGACTGGAGTGGCCCAGAATTTTTCCAGGAAGTACACCATCCCTATAGACTTTATTGGCTTTGAATTTGAGGTATGCATTACAAACCTTTCTTAGTGCTTTTGGTCATATGAAATCATTATAACTTCAGTGATATTTTGGATAGGTAGTCACTCTCTACCTTGCGTTCCAGGTAACCAAAGAAGAGAACAATATGGAGGAGAAGCCAGAGGATGGGGCTTACATTAAGGGTCTGTTCATGGAGGGGGCACGCTGGGATAGAGAGACAATGCTAATAGGAGAGTCCCTCCCTAAGATCCTCTTTGACTCATTGCCGATCATCAAGCTCAGACCAGGACAAATGGCCTATTTTAAACATGAAAACATCTATGTTAGTCCTGTTTACAAAACAAGCGCCCGCAGAGGGACCTTGTCCACGACTGGCCACTCCACCAACTACGTCATGCCCATCGAGCTGCCTTCTGACATGCCACAGAAACACTGGATTAACCGTGGAGTGGCTTGCCTCCTTCAGCTAGATGACTAATTGAAATCAGTCAAAACATTTTGGGTTTTTTTTACGTTTGTTTCTCATCTTTGTTGCCTGTTAGAGTCCCAGTGTGTGAAAATCAGCGACAGCTAATGGTGAGGTGATAGAATGCAATCAACAGAGTGCTGGCTCGCTGACCCCTCCCTCTCTATGCCCATGTCTCTGATTGCATAGAGCAGTGTTGTTAAGTGATGAGGTGTCTCTAGACACATTTAGAGAGGACAAACTTCCAGCAGACGGCTTAGACCAAACTCCTTATACTCCTTCTTTATCCTCTTTTAACGGGGCGGGTCTTCTTCATTGGTTGTATTCTGGTTTCACTACAGCAAACAAATAAAAATGCATTTTCAGGAGTTTTTGTCTGTTCTTGACTACCATAGTGGCCTGGTGGCACAATAACGTGCTCTCTGTGGAAGGGGGGGCTGCTCCCATGTAACATGTACAGTACAGGTTTTTGACTAACTAACCCTTAGTTACAGTGATTATATTAGCTGTTTGCACACACACTGGATGATTGAAGGAAGAAGATTTTTGGAGCATGTATAGCGTTATTTATTGTGGAAGGGGTTTTGCTTTTGATTTCAGAAATATTTAATATTTACATGTACAGCCAGTGATGTTTATAGAACTGCTGCGTAGACAAACACTGATGACAATCTGAGCCGTGAGTTACACGGTAAATTACAGTTATTGCGCTTTGTTTACATTGTTCTTTTTGTTTGAGTGGAGTGTTTAAAAATGTTTAAACTGATAATAAAATCAAACATCTGTCCATGCTTGATGTTCATGGACACATTGAATTTGGTCTCGATGTCTGCACAATTACATCTCTCTGGTTTAGATTTAAGTTGTTTTTTTTGTTTTTTTTGGTGGCAGTTCTTAACTCACAGGTAGACCCAGAGGTGGGTTTTGAGGGAAAACGCTAGATGGCAGCAAATGCAAACCAGTATAGCATATGAGCGTTTCTCCTCAATCCCTACAGATTTTACAGTAACATTAGTATTAGTCTTTATTCAAGCACCTCATCTCTACCAACGAGTGCAAGCATGGGTCTAAGCAAATTTGATATAGTTATGACATTAGTAGCTCCCAAAACATCGAGACTCATGTGCTTGTATTTCCTCCATATTTCATGACTTCACGGTATAGGCAGGGACAATTTTGACCCAGGCCAACAATTCCCTCATAATGAATGTCTATATATATTTAGAATGTACAAATAGCCTATCTGACATAAATTAATGGATGATTAATCCTTAATGTTTCAGGGAGCTGGGTGTGTGTTTTTAGGTCTTGCACCACTTGTTTTTGGAGAAAAACATCGACTATCACCCAATATCATGTCCTGTTCAACCTAAGACATGAAAACATAACAGCCATGATGATTTAAATATACTACTATATCACAGAAAATCTGCATAAGTTTCTATAATTACCAATATTATTTCAACATTAATGATATTTAGAATACAAAACATAAAAAATGCCTTTTGCAAACTAGTCTCTGCATATAAAGCAGTGGTAGGAAACCTTGCAAAATGGTTGCAAAAAAAGTCACCTTTTTGACCATACTTTATAAAGGTTATGTAGTATGTCATCTTTTGTGTAAGCCAATCTATAAGAGGTTTCATTTTGAACAGTGTCCACAGCACATTTCCCTGTGTGGAACAAAAGTATTATGTCATGTACAAAAATGTCTAGCACTTGTACAAAGGTATAACATTTTAAAATATTTTTGTTGGCACTTTAGAAAAAGTCATTAATAATTTCAGGCCAAATGAACTAAATTTAGGGTATTTTTAATGGCTATCAAATGTGAAAACAAGTCAACTTTTATTTGAAGTGAGTTTGAGGGATAGCCTCATCATACCTGCCTCATCATCATTGTTTAGGAAAATGCTCTGATGTTGTTTTGCTGATAAGTTATTGAAATGTTTTGTGGACACAAAGACTTCGTCCATCTTTCTATTGGCATGGGGGTGAATCAATAACGACTCCTCTCAGTAATTGCAGGAAGAAGGCAAAACAAAACTCACCATTTCTGTAGTTTGGTTTGGTACTTTGAAATTTTAAAAAGCAGCAAGACTGAACAACAAAGCTCCAATCATTTGTGCCAGAACTACAAAGACAGCGGTGTTTAAAAGCACACCCAAAGTGCAACAGCATACATCTTAAATATTAGCTACACCTCTTATGAAATAGTCATATACAGGCTCTCCGATGTAAATGTGATGTAGTTCAGCTAAACTGTGCCAAAATGTTTCTCATCCTAACAGAGAGTTTAAAGTGGTTTATCATGGAAGTGTGGCCAGGAGGCATCAGGCAGGACTACAGCAGCAGCCCCCACCGCAACCTAGAAAGACCTGCAGGATGATAAAGCACAACGACTCCGGGGAAGAAGTAAAGTTAGTGTAAGGATATGGACATTTAGAGGAGCAGAGATGGAGTCTGAGTCAGAGGGGGGAGAGAAGAGAGCTCAGTGTATCATGGAGTGTTCCCCCAGCAACCTAAGCCTATAGCAGCATAACTAAGGGCTAGATAGGCCAGCCCTAACTATAAGCTTTATCAAAAAGGAAGGTTTTAAGCCTACTCTTAAAATCAGAGAGTGTGTCTGCCTCCCGTACCAAGACTGGAAGATAATTCCACAGGAGAGGAGCTTGATAGCTGAAAGCTCTGCCTCACATTCTACTTTTGGAGATTCTTGGGATCACCAATAACCCTGCATCCTGGGAGCGCAAGGTCCTGGATGGGCGATAGGGTACTATGAGCTGTTCAAGATAAGATGGTGACTGACCATGAATAGCTTTGTAGGTGA
>KV751332.1:2702793-2737145 GCA_001698575.1 Mola mola | reverse complement strand
TTTTACATGTGAGTTAAAAGACAGCTCCTGGTCAAAGATAACACCCAGGTTTCTGACAGTGGTCCTGGAAGCCATGGCAATGCCATCCAGATTAATTTATGTTGTTGGATAATGTAGTCTCTAATGTGTTTAGGGCCCAGCAAAATGACTTGAGTTTTGTCAGAGTTTAACATTAAAAAGTTATGAGACATCCAGTTTCTAATGTCCTTAAGACATGTCTGTAGATTAGCTAACTGATGGGTTTCATCTGGCTTCATTGAAAAGTACAGTTGTGTGTCATTTGCATAGCAATGAAAATGTATGGAGTGCTTTCTAATAATTTTACCTAAAGGAATCATATATAGAGTGAAGAGTAATGGTCCAAGCGCAGAACCTTGTGGGACTCCATGACTAACCTTGTCATATCTTGATGATTCATCATTAACCTGAACAAAATTATATCTATCAGATAGGTAGGACTTAAACCATCTTAAAGCAGATCCTTGAATGCCAATTTAGTGTTCCATCCTTTGTAGTAAAATGTGATGATCGATAGTGTCAAAAGCTGCGCTAAGATCTAATAAGTATAGTATAGAGATAAGTCCCTCATCAGATGCAGTGAAGAGGTCATTTGTAACTTTTACCAATGCCGTTTCTGTGCTGTGATGCTTTCTAAAACCTGACTGAAAGTCTTCAAATAGACTATTATCCTGAAGAAAGCCACATAGTTGTTTCGCTACTGCTTTCTCTAGAAACTTTGAAAGAAAGGGGAGGTTGGATATTGGTCTATAGTTGGCTAAAACTTCTGGGTCCAGGGTAGGTTCTTTTAGGAGCGGTTTAATTACAGCTACTGTAAAAGACTGTTTTTTTTTTGTTGTTTTTTTTTACCTCACATGTACATTTATTACATTTGTGTATGGTTGTCTAAGAGGGTGCAAGAGGAGTGAGCATTTACAATTCTCCACGCATCTCTAACACATTGCAAAAATGTCCGTTTATAGACTGGTACTTGCATTATTTGGCCCCATTTGTTTAAGAAAAAAAGAATTTAAAGCAGGAATATTTCAGTATATATTATATAATATTTCAGTTTATAAGAAGTCAGGAACAAGCAGCACTGATGTATATTGCATTAGTTTAAACAGGTTGTCAGTGTCATGACATGCCTGCATGGCTTCAGGAAACATGCCTTAAGCTATGACATTTAACCAGCAGAGTACTTGTGCTGTGAAAGCTGTCCTGCAGTCAGGTTGAAGGCACTAGTTAAGCAATTAAACATGGCCTTGCTTCCGTCTAACTTGTAAAGAGCTTGAATTTCACATAAGTATATTTACTCATAAATTTAGGTACAATCTTATGGAGCTTTTCTGCTACTTTGTACTCATTCACTGCACATATTTGGCATTTTAAATTGCTAAATACATGGTAGATTTGCTTAATTTGCAAAATAAACTCTTTGATTTATGGTGCAGCCCGATATTTATATTAAGATAAGCAAACAACCAAACTCTACAGTAAACTCTGTGACGAATACTTTTACTTTTGATGTATTCTAATGCGAGAAACAAGTGCTTGACTTCTATTTGGAACTTGTGTTTCTACATTGTTGTTCTGCTACTGTACTCTCGTTTCTTTTTGGCTAACACTTGCATCATTTGGTAATGTTTGCCAATGTGCATCGATCCGTAAGCGTGCGGATGTGTCGAAGACAAGGGGATATTTTCTTCCCTCTCTCAGATATCACAATTTCAACTTATTAAAGTAAATCCTGTCTGCAAGACAAAACTTTTGACACAGTTTTATTAAGTTTATAATGGTCTTCGGTCTCTTTTTTTCTGTAATTAAAAAGATAAAACACAGTTTGGACAGAATTTTATTTATTTTATTTATTTACAGAGAGAAACACATTTTTTGTCATTAAGACTTACATTTTGTTTGAGCCCACAGACCCAAATAGTCTATTTTTACATGTTTTGGTCTATAAAAGCAATGCTTTCCAGTCAGTGTGGATTACAATACTGCAGATCATCACAACACAAAAAAACCTTTTTACATTTGCAGACTCAAGAGGTCTACTCAAACAGGAGACCTACATTACTTAAGAAATACTCCCACTGCATTTCTTCATAATAGAAAAAAAACCCAAAACTGTGATTTAAAATGTTTGCGTGAGTTAACCTGAGTATTACACTTTAAATGTGTACAGTCATGCTCAAGTGTGTTTCTCTTGTTGTGGCATTTTGGACACCAGTGATTCCGTTTTCAAAGCAGAAACTGGAGAGCATCAAAGGGTTCACAATTATTAGACCACAACGATTTGTGTGTAATTGAACCAATTACCATATCAGGTGCACATAAAAAAACCCCCAAAACAAACGAACAAAAAAAAACCAAAACACTTTGGTCTTGATCTTAGCCAATAACAACTGCCACTGAACTGAAGTTAATACTGCACTGACAATATTGTCCTGAAAATAGCTTTAGTCTAACATCCAATGGGGCCAATTAAAACCTACAGACAGTTCATTTTAAACAAGAGAATGCAAACTGACCCCAAAAGTATGAAACTACAATTGGTGAGTAATCAAATACTAGAATAAATCACAGTTCAACATACAAGGTTTGTCATTAAATCAAGAGCCAAACACACAATAAATTCCTCTTTTAAAAGTACCTGCATCATGAAAGAACAGCAACATCAAACACAAATCTTAGTAAAAACTGGCACCTAATTTGCCCTTCAGAATATACTGTATACTAGTACTACCATTAGGATGGGTAGATTTGGGTTTGGTGTTAGGTCACTCATAGTTTACATTGTGTGTGAAAGAAATTCATTGCATGATAACCCATGTGCTGAATCACAAGAAGTACTGTCTTACAAAGCGACCGAAGAATAACTTTGGCATGTTTTATTAGGCAAAATATACTTGAAAGTATTGAAATTCCCATTAAAATAGCATAGAGCAGAAGTGTAAATTTAGAGAAAATAGATGCACTAAACCAAGGTGCACTGGTTACAACACAGAAGTGTATTTAAACAACTGAAGTAACTATTACTGTTACATTTACAGATCAATTTCTTTAAACACGCATACACACATATAAGTATGTATGTATGTATATATACACACACACACACACGTGTGACTATTTACAGAGAGGACATGATGCTTACGGCTGTACACAGGGTATCTGTGCACTTTTAGGTAGCACGTAAATGTCCCTGTAAGTTAACTACTGTACCCAGTAAGAGTTAGTACATACCAATGGGCTACTCCCAGTGACACACAGTGTCACAGACATTATGGCATTTAATTTTCCCCTTTACTTAAATAAAACTATCTTTATATTTTACATTTCATATTTTTTACATTCAAAGTTTAGATACAATTTGTATCAACAAGCAAAAGTCAATTCTAGACATTTGTGGCTTGGTGTTTGCGGCACTTTGAAAGGAAGGGCGGCGATAATAAGCCACCATCCTGACATTTAGTGTAACTTTTTGGCAAAGCAGTACAATACTGCAGCTCTTTTGAAGCTATAGTCAGCATTTTAGTTTTGGTCTTGGAAGTTGTCTATTGCCCGGTGAACACAGAATCATTTTGGAAGCAGTCTTAGAAATAAGGACAAATTTAGCACAAAATTATGTCTGATAATGAGAGAAGGATCAATGAAAATCATCAAAACAAAATGTATCTCTTGAGTACATCTCTTTTTCCTGTGTGTGCAAGGCTGCTGGGGAAAGTAATGATGCTGCGTTAGGCTAGTAAATCCAGCAACTATCGGTAAAAGAAAATGTACCAGCCATCTTGCTACTGTCTTATTAAATAGCCCAAAAATGCTAATCTAATGCTTTTCTTATATGATATCTGTATAAACAATGGAATAACAACATGTACAAGGCAAGTAAAACAGGATATTTTAATAGGGTGTCGAACCCTGATGTTGGAACAATGGCTGGACAGTCCAGCAATATTGACACAAACCTAACAGCCACTGAGCTTTGAATGCGAGTGTTGTTAAGCCCACACATGTTCACAAGTGCATCTGATCTAATTGCAGCAAAGTGCCAGCAATGGCACTGTCCCAGAAAAAGTAACAAAAGTGGGCAAAAGTCAGCAGTTAAAATAAATTATGAGCATTTCTTTATAGCAAAGCACAAACTGAAGGTTTTACAATGAGATGGGCATAAGTTTAGTTTAAAAATTTTGAAATGATTTCATTGATTCCATGTGCTGTATATCACAACATTTACGTAAATGTTACTAAAGAAAAAGTTCATCAGGCAATTGACCATTCCAGAAACAAATTATTTCTTTAGAAATTTAAGCCAAATTAATCTCTTAATCAGAAAATACACTGATATCTTTAATTCTAGAGTTGTTTCTAAAGACCAGTGATGGCTTCAGCCATTTTTTTTTTTTTTTTGCACTGAGGACACAATTTTCTTGGAGTGTACGATAATTCAACCATGTCAAGGAAAGATGACGGCGCGCAAACTTTTAGCCAAATGCCAGAAACAACCTTGACAGCAGCCTTGCAATCTGATTGTTTCACATGAAGAAACATTTAGGCAATTTGTTTCACCTTCTCATGAACAGACAGCTAGCCCCAAGTGGCCTCGTCTTTTTTCATGAAAAACAAAGTCAGCAAAGCCCAAAATTCATTTGGGCAAAACACATTCATTTTTTTTTTTTTAAATGTCTGTTCATATACCATG
The DNA here is from genome assembly GCA_001698575.1 of Mola mola. NCBI lineage: Eukaryota > Metazoa > Chordata > Actinopteri > Tetraodontiformes > Molidae > Mola > Mola mola. The sequence goes on along the minus strand of KV751332.1, from coordinate 2,732,443 downwards.
GTCGTACTTAAACATTATAAAGAAATATATATTTCTGAAGCACCACCAACGAGACAAAGTCAAGCTCATAAAATTAGCCCTACTAAAGAGTAATACCACTCAGTTTTAAATGCCTTTAACACTATTTAATGGTTTATATGATGTCACATGATCTGACGCTGCTCTATTTACTACGTATGGAAATCACATACTGTGTGGCTGAGCTCATCATCAATTTCCATAGTTCCATAGTTTTTTAACCGTTAAATAACAGCTTCACAATAAATATTAGGAGGTAACCTCTTCTTCACATGGATGTGATGCTGTTTCAGTCATGCAAATCATACTATACTTAAACCCTGACATTAAGTGGTATTTCCCTTTAAAGGCAGTCAAAGCATGATCTTGCTACTGGAGTTGGCTGTACATGGTGCAACAACACTGCAACGGCAATGGCTCCTAAAAAATCAGGGGAGTTGTTGATTCCCTTGGTAGAGTGAATATGCGCCGCAAAATTGGTGGTAATAGGCTCAAATCATGCTGTGCCTGAAGGGCACTTAAGGCCCAAGTATGGGTAAAATTTGAAGGTCCAATAAATGTCACTGGTTAACTGCCTGAAAAATAAGCATAAAATTAAAACCTAGGCCAATAAAATGGCCTTCAAGCAGTTTTTAACACATCTTTTTTTTGGCTGCACGGAAACTTTGCACCATTATCAACACAAATTTTGCTTCTTTTGGCTAAAGCTAGAGTACATCATGTAAAGCCACTCTAGTAGCCCAGTTTTAGATCACAAGGTGCATAACAAGAATACACAGAAAAAGTAGAAAGATTTGCAATCCCATCTCCACTCTTCAACTATACATAACAAACTTCCAAGGTTTGTTGGTTCATGTGGGATGTAGGTTTTTCAGAAAATATATCACTACTACACTGCTCTGCCAGTAACCACTGTTTTTTGGCAGACCGGGACTGAAGATTAGAAAATTGAAAGCATCCTGAGAGCAATGTGCTGCAAAGGCACAGCCAACCCTTCCATGATCCTTGGAGACTGGCTGCATGTATGCGTATTAATTGTAAATCTGTATCTGAGCAATTCAGCAATCAAATTTAATCATCAACATGCTTTTTAGCGTTCACATTTTTTTTTTCATACAATTCTTGACATTTAATCCTCTATAAGATATAAAAAATTACCCAATACTTAATTCCCTCACATGCTTGTTATAACCAACTTATCGTTTATCTGACAAATACATCAGTTAAATATTCAGCCGTTTGCAAAATTCCTTGTCCAAACATATAAACTACAATATAGTGGTTTAACACAGATTCATCTCCAAAAGTAAATTTCAACTTCTTCTAACAACTTGTCCCTATGTAAATCATTTACATGCACATAAGAAATCAGGTAACTGCCAGAGATAACGTTAAGGCATCGGACTTCTTGTTTAGATGCACAACAATTGATTTCTTTAAGGAAATGGAAACTGCATGTGTTCCAGATTTAAATTGTTCATTAATAAAATGTTTATTAATTTTACAAATTCTTTATCATATTAGGGAAATCATGTGCAACAAAACTGGTATTTAATCATTTTATCTTGCTAGATTAATGCCAAAGTAACAATACCTTCCCCGACATGTGTGGAGTCAGATCAGTGTCAAAATTAAAAAAAAAAAAAAATGCACACGGAAGATTTCATAAATGCATTTTTGGATTTCAATGTAAATTACTCTCTCCCCCCAAAAAAATTCTCATTTTATATAAATGTAAAAAGATTTCACAAAGAAATTAGTGAGGTTCACTATTGTATTTCTGATGCACACAGAAACCTTTCCTGTTTATGGATATTTATACATGAATTTAAAATAATTTGCAATTTCCATCAACAACATACAGTATATGTTCTAACTTTTACACACAAACTGCTGTATCTGCATTTACAAACTGCTTGTGGTTTGTGAACTTTACTGCATTTTTGTTTGGGTTTTTTTTTTTTAGACTAATCTGAAAATGCATTTGTACAGGGAATTCTCTGTAGCCAATCGATGTCTCTTTCCTTATTGCTGTGCGGACGTGTTAGTGTGACTGGTTGAAAAGGGGTTAAAGGAGGTTGAAAGGAGGGAGACATCTGATTGGCTACAGATAAATCCCTGTTGAAAAAATGCATTTGTGATTAAAAGTCACAACACAACATTTATGTTTTTAGTGAAAATTGCAAGGCATCTTAAATGCATATATTTGTGGATTTCCATTATTATACATATTTCAAACACGAAATATTTGTTTGTGCATCAGAAATACATTTGTTAACCTCAATTTATATATGATTTCTTTTTAAATGTATATGGAATTATTATTGTATGCACTGAAAAATATACATATAAATACCAAAATGCATTTGTGAATCCTTCTGTGTCCATTTATGAGTTCTGAGAGTGTTTTAACTCAGGGCCATTCAAACTTGCAAAGTAAAAAACAAAAAATGCTTAAAAAAAGTATATGGATGGTCAGCTTCAATTAGAAATCTAGCTGGCTTAACCTAGTTTCTCTTAATACCTTCAATAGCTAAAGGAAACTAGGTTTCTCATTTTTAATTGGGTCATTTAACAGGAGCTGGAAATCATTAAATTACTTATGTGCATGTAAAAGTAGTTTTTGAAACAAAATTGCTCTCTTGACAACTTGACGGAGTCCATTAGTTTCAAACAAAGATACTTTGAATATGTCACATATTCCACACAACAAATTTGACAAATATATAAATAGGAAAATCCTGGACATGGCGTCCATTAAAATGAGAAAGGTACACCATAGTACACCATAGTAAACTATCCAAACACAGATGTTAGTTTGTATGAGAATCCAATCCATTCTGTGAACCAAAATGTAAAGTTATGATTACTGACACTATATAAATTCTGTCTTTTTTGGTATTATTTAGCAGCTTATAAATGACTTTGAAATAATGGCTTTTGTGTGAACATATATACATAGATATGTGCACGTGAATGCAAGTCAAATCTCTTGTTGGACTTGTTTTTGTGCAGTGTCAAATTCTACCAAAATAGTAGCTTTGTTAAGTGAGGCTGAGAAAATATATCTCTTTAGATACTGAGATAGTGCTTTACATTTGAAAACAGGATGCTTCAATGATCAAGACTTTCATTGAAACCAATCAGACAATGACTAAAGCGTGAGGTCATTCAGAGATAAGGCCATTAAATGTCAGAGTTCATGCTGTGAGGTATGTGTCATTGACATAAATAAAGTTGGACGACATGCATTCAGTTCCACTGAACAAATGAAGACAAAATATCCGGCATATGAGCACTGCGAGCTTGCGCTGGTGACCTTATTTGGAACCAGCATCCATACAGCAGTGACCTGGGGGTGGAGCCGCAGTATCAACTTCCCTCCAATACACTATCACGCTCAATTGCAATTTGTGTTCAAATTGTTTCACCCAACTAATTAAATCCAAATCTATCAGAAAAAGTGTTTGAGCATACGTCAGCAAGCTAAGCTACAAAATCCATACTGCAGAAAAACTAATTTGCACTTCTGAGTTTGGCCCATGTCCTAAAAGCAGGATTTATGACCTGTATACTGCAACCGACCACTGAGTAGAGATCAATATGTTTTGACTTCACTTTATGGAAGCTCCATTGTTGTCCAACTTTATACACAGTCAATTGGTATTTTATCTACCTCCCTTTGACTTATCCTAAAAATAAATGCACAAAAAGTCACAAGAATTATTTACAGCAGAGGCAGACCTGGCAATTTTTAATTCCACTTCACCAGAAACACTTTAGATGCTTTTCATAACACATTCACAGGGCCTGAACAAGATCTTCATAAAAGCTACCTTGCGTCAAATGTTCACATATGTATTTTTACATATGAAGCATTAGGGAAATGTTTTTACTTCTTGCGTTGCCACGTAGTTAATCTGTTTACTGGCACATTGACTCAAAAGGTTCAGTATTAAACAATTTAGCAACGTTAGTTATGATTAGACTGTGGTCAAAGTTTGGTTGATTTTATGATGAGTATCCAGCTGGCCAGCATTGTGTAAGTCTAAAGTAAAAAAAATAAATTAGTTGTAATTCAGAAGTCTGCTAAAAATAACTTCCAAAGAAACTACCAGTCTGTAAGGCGAGAAACTTACTCTACGTTAAAGTGAAAAATGTCTCTAATTATACATTTTCAGAGTTGTGTGTCTTTTTTGGGGTAACATCATAATAGCTGGCAAGACTGGAATTTAATTAGCTAATGTTGGCTGCTGCCACTGCTAGGGTCTCTTTGTTTGCCAGACAATATATCAAGTTAAATACCACAACCTCACAAGTTAGTCAGCTAATTAGGCAGCATGTGTCATGCTTGTTTACAAATAATTAAGAGTGTTAGTTTCTGTTCCTTTGTGCAGCGTTCAGTGCATTCAGAATTCAGAATTATATGACAATGTTGTCGATTTAGCTAACTGACTAAATGTTGTAGAAGTTGTTGAATTTGGCTGCTTTGTTAGGCAGAGCCTTGTTGCAATTAAGGGAAGGGGTGGTCAAAAATTCCATTATGAAATTTAAAACTGACTGTTTCTTGTGTCATTAAACTGGCAGAAAATCAAGTGCAAAATTTCATGATGAAATAAAAAAAAAAAAAATTAACCTTTTCCCTCATTATGAAATGAGGGAAAAGGTTAATTAGGAAAATCTTGTATAAAAATGTACTGTCAAGTTCTGCAAAAGAATATAATGGTTGATTTCCTGAAATAATTGATAAAATTCTTTACATATTTACTTGTAACTGGGGCTCCATACATTATTTTTATGCAACATTTAAGCAACTAATTCAGAAGGAACACTTTAAGAACTGAGAGCAGGCACATTCAGCAGTACAGCCAGGCAGCACATAGAGCTATTCTATATCCATTTTATAGACTAAATGTTGAATAAAGGTTTAGTTAATCATTTTATCACACTGGCAAACAGCTCCTGCTCAGGTATTATGAATGTATTATGAACCCGATTTCCAACAAGATGGTACCTCGTATCAGCTGCACCAACACCTCATATCAAATGGGGTTCGTGCGGAACATTTTGTATTTTGAGATAAACTTATGTGACAAGCTTCCTTTTTGCAGTTCACTGTTATATCATCCAAGTTATGCAAAACCTGACTGCTAGATTTTCCACCCAAGACATAAAAAAAAAACAACAAAAAACTCCTGAGGGCCGATGTTGCACATACAGCAACACTTAACAAGTGCCTATATTTGAAAAACAAATTCCATATTTCCCTTACACATCAATTTTAAATATCTAAATAGATAAATGACTCATTGGCATGACCTCAGTTTTGTAACAATGACAGCGGCAAGTTGTTGTGGATCCGTCAAATGAGGATTCTTCTCCATTACTGAGTGGACTATGTAAGCAGGAAAGATGTTACATAGGTTCCGATATGTTTGATACTGGTGGTCTGGGATGATGTACCGCTCTTGGTGTTCACCTGCGGACGGCACGTCCCACGGCAAGTTCCAGATTTGCTCCATCTTTTCCGGCATGCTGCGGACCATCACCCGCTCACAACATGGCATCAGGCTGTTACTCAGCGGATATGAATGATAACCAAAGGACTCGTTACCGCAGGGCAGAGGGTCCCAGCTTGCATGCTGCTCGCGACACAGTGGAGGTCGCCTCTGTCTCATTGGGTTGCTATCATATAGTCTTGAATCTGATATGCTGTCCATACGGGTCATACCGAGAGACCGTGAGGGCTGTGAGGACAGAGGTGGGAGGACATTCTGAGTAAGAGGATAGTCTCCAGGACAGCTGGACCTGGCTCCCACTGCAACATGCTGGATATGAGGTGCTAAATGAGATCCAGAGTGCTTCCGTGGGGCCTGCTTGGGTTCCTCTGGTCCGTAGCTCTGGACCCTTGTGAGTGCTTCGTGACGAAAACCATGGGAGAAAGCTTGCATCCTGCCTTGTGCAGGAGGCTGCTGCTGCCCCTTCATGCCCTCCTCTAAACTACTGTCCACAGAGCTTGGGTACAAGTCCCCATAAGAGGAGAACGAATCACTGTTTGAATGGCTGAGGCAGGATTCAGGGCAGTGACTGGGATTTCTCTGATATACACCATGCTCATGCTCCATGCTACAGAAACTGTCGACATTATGCATGCTGCTCATGCTCATATTTGAAAAATCACTATGCAGTGAATAATATCCATGGTCACTAACTGAGTCATACTTTGGAAATTGTTCACTGTATGTAACAGAGGCGCCATGACTATTAGTAACTAAAATAGGAGGGTATTGTACACTAGACATATGCTCCAGAGAACTCAGAGAACTGTGAGCGAACTGCAAAGAGCCTGGCACTGGACTGCTGGCTGATCGTGTGTTCAAGGCCCCAGCTGCGTGGTTCTTAGCAGGTTGCATGGTGGGCACACTGAGAGCAGACACGAGGGAAGGCACTGAATTTGTCTCAGACTTCCTAACAACGGACAGTGCATCTGCAGGTTCACAGGCCACTGAGCGAATACTGGGGTCAGACTGACGTTTGGGCGCCACACGTTTGACCTCAGAGGTGCCATCCCCTTTTACAGTCACTGGGCCAGTGCCACATTTAGCTAAAGCCCCCTCGCTCATTGTCTTCCCCGCAGACAATTTTGCGAAGGCCCGTAGTTCATCAGCCACTGACCGCTGTGGCTGGTTGACACGCTCTGGATGATAGTACTTGCACTTATGTCCATATGTGCACTTTTTTCCTTGATTAAAGAAAGAATAGATCACATCAAGAAACACTCAAATTATTATAAAAACAACTCAAATATGGCTTTTACGATGGAACTTACCATAGGGACAAGGTTGTTTTTTGTGCTCTGGAACAACAGGACGCTTACGGAGGAAGTTTTCTAAGCTCGGACCATGTCTTCCCAGTGGATCATCCGGCGGCATAAACCTATTCAAAGAAATATTTTAATTATAAAAGTCGGCTTTAATATATCAAGCATGTCCGTGCCACAATCTATGGCTATACTCATATGGTGAAAGTCTGGTAAAAAGGGATGGGGATCGAAACCCTGTTCTATTAAGGACCGAGCTATCAGTAACATTTGAGCTTATCAATACTCTTTAATAAAGTCTTGTGGGTCCTATGACATAACATTTTATATCGAGTCAAGTCACATCATTTAAATCAAATCACTGGTGTACATACAACGATTGCCTAATAAAGTTAAGAATAAAACTGAATTGCCAGCCAACGGGTATTAAACTAAACAAAGAACAATTCTAATGGACAGTTGCTTGCAAGGATGGCTGAAGGTGCCAACAGGTCTAAAGTTTGGCTAGATTTAACCAAAGTAAATGATAAAGTAAATGGAAATGAAAAGTAATTTAGGTTCCAAATATTTTTTTTGCGAGGTAAGGAGTACAACGTCCATCGCCAAACTTATTAGCATTTTGTATCAAATTAAAGCAAAAAGCAGTATCTTCCACTGATTTGGGGTAGAAAAAATTCAGACAGTTCTGCTAAACTGCTGTTTCAGAACAGTAATTCTCCTCCTCCACTCAAAACAGCTGTGGTACGCGTACCCAAACTTTGTATCAAGTTGTTAGTTAAAAATAGTAATGCAACATTGACATCCGTGTTGAAATCTGTAGGATAAGAGCTACTTCTCAAACAATCTTACTAAGGTTACATTAAGATGTGTTCCAACGTCAGGAAAGTAAAATGACCAATAGGCAAAGGTCATTGAAAATACTTCATGATGTGTTCAAATGTAACATGAGGATAAAGAAAGTTTAGGTTTTGAAAAGAAACTTGAATTGATACAGTTGTCTGGATGAGAACTAACTTTTGACCTGTTCTTCTGAACAAGAGCCAATCACCAGTCACATCTCTGTGTACAGAATACAGGAAATGTATCATTTTCATTCAGAATCGATAAAAGCAAAAGCAATTAATTTATAAATGTTTTATCATCTCATCTTTCCACCAAATAATAGGAGAGTTTCAACAGAGTTATCGATAAAGTCTCAGGTTGTTATAATAATGGTATAAGAATAAATAAAACTAATAATCCCCATCCCTACTATGTATTTTCTTAGGTAATTAACCTGTAGTAAGAAAAGTGTTGAAGTTTCTTACTTGTCATTGACAAATGAGTACATTAGGAGACGCTCCTCAATGAACTTCTTCCACTCTGGCTTTTCATTTTGCAAGTCCCTGTAGTTGTCATTTGACACAATAATTCCATCAGAATCATAAGCCAGCTTCACTATGAAGCGATCATCATAGCACACCACTCTCCTGCCTTGAACTCTCCGAGACGGAGTGAAAACCAAGATCTTTTCTTTTTCCAGCTTGCGCAGTATTTCTTGATCTGAAAGAGAAGTTAAGTTTAAACTGTGATTAATATTTCATCAAAAACTCATCTAATTCAGTTCAAAAAACGCAAACGAACAACATCGAAATGTGAAAGTATGCATTAGGCTATATTATGGTATTTTAGCAATGACTAGACAATGAAAAGTCTCACAACCATTTCTTACAGACCCTGACTACAAGTCAGTAACAAGTGGTTGAGTAAACTGCAATGATATTATAATTCTAATATCTTCTAATATTCCTGTATTATAGCAGAGACTGATACACTTTTCAACTAATTTTAATTTTCAACCAATAACAAAAAAAAATGCTTTCCTACCTGTGATGAGTGCATCTGGCCTTGACTGTTCCTTTCTCCAGGCCGGGACAAACACAGTGATATCTTTATGTCCTTTCTCCAAGAACCATTCAACAGCAAGTTGGATTCCACGGCAAGAGAATACCTCTTTGTTTCCATGGCTACAATACAAAACAGTGCAGTATTAGGTGTACTAGAACCTCACAAAATGGACATCCAACAGGGGCAAATGCTTCAGAAAGCTAAGAGCAAGCAAAATGAAGTGTGTACGTCTGTTACTATCTTACCTCATTGCCACATTTGAGCCATCAATGACGATGGGCCTGAGGTTATCGAAGGTATCCGCAGAGTCATCCTCCACAGACACCTCAGGACTAACAGTCTCCTTAACACAGGCAGATCGAGATACAGTTGTAATGCTTGCACTGCTGCAAAGTTGGACTTCGGGTTCCACTTTGTTTCCAAGTCGTACCAACTCGGCCAGTACATCATTAATAAGTGCAGCCGCCCCTAACTTGTTGAGCACCGACTCCACCTGATCTCCTGAATAGCCCAACTTCAAAGCAAAATCCATCTTAGACTGATACTCCTTGTCACTTCTAGCCTTAAATCCTGCTCCTGCGCTGGTCTCATCCTCACGGAAATCTTGCACAGTGCTACTCTGGGAAAAACTGGGCCGGTCAAGGCATGGAGAGCGACAGAGCTGCCTGTGGGGTTTTGTGACAGCCAAGGGCTCCTTCTTCTTACTCTTGCTGTTATTCACCTGAACCGTCTGACATTGCTGCGCTTCTGATTCACTTTCTGAGCTGCTTCCATCCTCAGAATCGTCAGTGGCTTGCTGGGCCTCGCTTGAGTCAATGTTCTCTTCCCTCCATGGGTGTTTTTCCATTTTGAGCTTCTCCACCATTGACCATACTGTCGTCACGTTCTTCTTGACATGTCAGATTTCCACTCCATGCTTTATCACCTCCACCGCAACCAGGGAATCATACTCAATGCTGGGCTTGAGCACTATAGGTTCTTTGAGAAGAGCCAAAGTAACACAAACTCCCCTACGTGGGCAGGAAGAACTCAAACTACTAAATCCTGGAAGAGAGTAAAAACACAATGAGAAGTCTAAACTAGCAATGGATTCAAATTAATATAAACCTTAAAAATTATCTTTATTTCTTACATTCAAAACTCTGATTGTAAAAACAGGTGAAAATGTGGAATGACAACTCAGTCTATTAGAATTAAACATTCCAGTGGAGTTTGTTAGCTTGTGAATTCATTTATCCTTTAATATGCATGCAAGAACAGTATGTCCACATTAAGAGAGTTTAGTTGGTAGATGCATATATTCTCAGTTTCAGCTCTCCATCTCCTGAGAATAGCCTCCAGAGGGTGTAAAATAAAGAATGCTGTATTGCTTTTTCAGTATAAACAAGATTTAACATTGAAGACTTAACGTGAAACTGAACAAATGGTGGAAAAAAAAAATATATATTTGAGATTAAATAAATTATACATTATTGAAGTTTAGTGCACACTACAGTTGAAGGCAGAGTTGACGTCAAGATTAACTCCACTTGCATACCTTAATTTTCTTGTCTTTGAGCCTTTGAGCTTTTTTGTCCTCCAAATTACCCAGCAGGAAATGAAACTGATCTAATTCGAGTATTATAAAGAAAACTAACTGCCTTCAAACAATACCTCAAAAAGGTAATTCCAGAAAGCATAGCCTTAATAAAATCCTTGCTTTGTGAAGAAAAAACTGCACAGAAATTAGTTAGAATAATGTGACAAAAATCATTGTTTTTGGCTCAACTAGAATGAAGGACATGTTCCCTAAAATTTGATGACAATGTCAACTGCACTAAATTACTTTTTTGACCAAAGTTAAAAAGGACAAACTTTTAGACAGCTAAAACTTTACGAAAACTGACAGGATGGGAATGCTAAAATGTGATATAAACCAAAAAAGGACATTTGGCCCAGGGCAAAGACAGGATTTTTTGCATAGAACATTAATAGTAGTGTACAGAGCGTAATTGAAGCTTTTGTGAAATGATGACTTACAAAATCCCACTGAGTGTCAGGGTGCTACAGTGCCAGAGAGCTAAAACGACAACGATTGGTCCTCTTTAATCTTATCACCGATGCACAGAGTATTAGGAATGACTGCTGGATAACGATGTGCTTATATTCATTGCATTTTTTATTTTACTTGTCTAACAACAGAAAACAAAAAAAAACAAACTGCGAAACATTGAGACAAACATGAAAATAACTAGCACATGCAATTACATGAAAACAATATGTATAAATAGCTCCCTCCACCTAACTTGTGGTACACCAATAAATTCTTCATTTGTGGAAAACACTGCTATTGGGCAATTGACAGAGTTAATAGGTCAAAAGGAACATATTGTCATCCACAGGGAAATGACTAATCTAAATCATATCAGTCCTGATCGTAAAGAGAAAACCTCTCTGACTTTATTTTGTAGTTTGTGGTTCACAAAATATCACCCTTTGTTTCACTTGCTCTTATGCAAAACTGGTTGGCTTTAGTCTGCAATATCTGCCAAGACTCCAGGCTATACTTTCTGTCTGAGTGTCACTCCTACAAACCCGTTTAATCCTAAAATAATAACGACCAATGATATACTTCAAACTACTTGCACATTTAAAAAAAAAAAAACATCAACAGTAGTGTTGCTTGCATATAGTGGCACGTAATATTTTAACTTAATACAGAGGAAAAACTTACAAACCAACAATACTTATTGGTCTAGCAGGCAAAATTTAAGCCAAGCATGCACAAGGGGTGTACATGAGAACAGAAGGGTTAACATAACCTGAGACAGTGTGGGCTGAACAGTATATCCCTGCGCCTCCAGCCCTCTGACAGACTATCTGAAATGAATGGAATTCCTCAGGGAAGAAAGCTGTGATTATGGTAAAGTAGGCATTACAATAAACATGCATTACTGTGAACAGCTCCAGGTTTATATTTATACATAGGGATAATGGTAATCAAGTTATCTTAATAGCAGGTGTAGAAACCAAACACTAGAATGCACTTTTCTCCAGTCTTGCAGGAGGTAGCATATTGCCAGCTTTGAGCTTCAAGAGGCACAGCCCATGATGTGCGTTGCCTAGCAACACAGCCTTGTCATCAGCTAACTCCGTTTTACCAGTCACGACTAACACAAACACAGCTCATCATTTCTCTTCAGGCAGTCAGTAAATGCAAAACACTTACAGCTACACTACAAATCTACATTAAAACTCTTGAGGCTGCAAAATTTGAAATAGAAGAACATGACTTTACTTTATGAGTGTTGCAGTGCTCACCACTAAGGAGTAAAGATCAATCAGGATACCCGTGTGCGTACATATAACAAATGAGGATACATGTAATTTTGTAACATTTAAACCATCAACACTGGCTCATATTAAAAAAAAAAAATAAATACAAATACTATGTCAGTGGCAACACACAACAGGTATTATGAAAGACTGATGCTCACGGAAGACCCTGAAACAAGGGTCAGTTAAGAGAGTTAAGAGAGAGAACCAACGGTAAACTCACAAAACCCAGTGCCATTTAAGACATCTTATGCCAGCTACCAATAGCGATTTAATGGGTGCAGAGCTCCTCCAGTTCTCTCCCTTCCACCTCCAGATTTACAAGCTTGGACTCAGGCCTCCAGACTGCCTTTGCACATGCACAGGCTAGTGTGGCTGTTTCATAGCAACAAGTGAAGCAGGACACTGGAGCCATCTTTTACATTGCTGACCCCACATAATATCCAGTAAAAAGCAGGGATTATCTGCACCGTTGTCAGTGTAGGCTGCATGTAGCACTTGGCTTGTAAGATACCTTGAAATCAAGACAACTGCCAACACTTTCCAAAAATGGTCCTGTGGCTGAGATGGACCAATGACAGAATGAAATACAAAGAAGAAAAGCCTTTTTGTAGTTTTGATATCTGATTACTACATAACTAGGATCCCTTTGAAAACCGAACACCTACAAACTAAAGTACAAAGTGTAGATATTTAGTCCTGTATAAGTTTCAACATAACCAACAGAAGGTGAGTCTCTGCACAGAGTTTAAGCTGATATTTCAACCAAAAGCCATCACTCATCTTGTTCACTTCTATGGAGGCATACTGTAAAAGTCATGCACAAAGTCAAACCAGGGTTTAACCCTAACCCTAACCCTAACCCAATTGTTCCCTGCTTCCTGCCATGTGTGCTGTCTGTCATAAACATTGTATTAACTTTTAACCAACTCTACTCTGTTGACAAGCCTCCAGTAAACCAATTTTAGCCATCCAAGTTTTTCTTCTCATTCATTTTTTTTTCTATTGTTTTAAAGCATAAGGCAACTTGTCAAATGTGTTTGAGTACACAGGAAAATAATTGTTTTAAGACTTAAAAGGGGGATTTTGCCGTCGGCAGGGGGATATAAACATTAGGCAAAACCAAAAGTGAGGAGAGCTTGAGCCTCAAGATAAGGACATGTTGCCTTTGCTTGTGAACAACCTACACGAGCGTGTGGTCACATTCATCACTGCATTGATACCGCTGACGGTGACCATGCAGAAAACCTGCCGATCTATTATTTAAGGGGGTCTTGAGTTATATTATTGCATTCATCAGTCAAATCAAGTAGCTGACACGTAGTTGAAACTGAAGTAGGCTTTACACAATTAGCAGCAGCATCATGACTCCAGAGAAATGAAATGCAGGGAGGTCTAAAAAAATACATGACAGTTATAGAAATCAAATGACAATACACTTTTCCAATAACATCATCTTATTGGAGCTGCATACGTCGTTGCATTTATGTTTTAAACGTAATATTTTAAGGTGATTAGAAACCATAGGCCCCGATTTACGATTAGCATACGCTAGCATCCGATACAGCTGGAGACAACATTTTAGCTACATAAACTGACGGGCCTGCATCGATTTCTCTTGCTGGCCAGTGACTAGAGGGCTATTAAATAGATGTTTGTGTAAGCTAACGTTACCCGACAGGCTTGTCAGGCAACCCAGGTTTTTAGTTATTTAACGGTAGCACAGCCAGGTAGTTAGCTAACATACAGGAATCATCTTCAACTCGTTGGATCCATAGGCTCACTTAAACGCCTGGCTGCTAACATTAGTTAGCAAAGCGTGCGCGAACATTTTTTTTTTTTTTTTTAACCAGAATACTACAGTAACTTTATATAAAGTTGACCGTCGTTCATCGTTTTAGACAGAGGTGAAGCCAGCAGGACACAAAAAAATTCTCTCGACAATCTCGCGCGTCTAAACACTGCCATCGCTGATTTATAACGGCGCTATTCTCACCTTGGTGCCGTCATCCTCTTCGCCTGGAACAGTTGCTTGCTGCCATTGGCGCTGTCGCAGTTTGGTCCGGGTTGCCAGATAACGCGATGGGAACAAGTAATGTTAACCCTAGCCGCGAAAAGACACCGGGGGTCACAACATCCTCACAAACACAATTTCCACCCCTTCATCAGACGGGTAATAAACGCAGGGCTTTTTCTGATGCCATCTCCGTGGCTTGTAGTGATGACTTTGAGAAGTGTCATTATTCCATACCTGTTGTGAAGGCTGCCCTCTCAAATGAAGGGACAACTTGTCTTACATCCCTACCAGATGCAATTTCTATCAAAAAAGCTATCAATTTGATGCATCCACGATACAGACGTTAGTACTTTTTAAATCGTGCTCTCATGCTTTGTGTGAACTTCCAACGAGACAACCTGGGATTTGAGCCACACTGACAATTATGGCTCATGAATGCTGAGATTAATTTAGATAAACTGATTTTAACAAGTTGAGGCAAAATAAGAAAAAAAAAAAAAAAGGGGGGGGTGCTATCTTGTATTTATTGGTGTAAGGCAGTGTTTAACTCTGACAAACAGTTACATTGGGAAAACTCTTGAAAACCTGTAACATGGATGTTATTGGAACCATAACAAAAATTTAAAAAACAAACTCCAGCAAAAAGATTATTGCTGATTTGTCAGAACTATTTTGAATATGTTACTGTATACAAATTGTTGAGAATATAAATACAAGTTCTTTGACGCTTGTTCAAATATTACACTATAAGGAAAAAAAAACCTGACATCAGCCGACAGTTTGAACAAACATGAAAACATGAAACACACATAATACAAGATGAAAACACCAGCTTATCTTTTTGACATCATTTTGAATCCAAACAAAACCAAAACTTTTTTTTTATTATTCCACAAGCTGAGAAACTTCATTGAGAAGTTTGCCCTTTGCAGATGAACCAACTGTTGGAAAAAAAATTGTAAAAAATTAATATTCCTTAATTTTTTGTCCACTAATATTTCAGAGATAAAAATGTCTTTTTACAAGCACTTTCATACATTGGGTAGCTGTTAGTGAGACGTGCTATACAGATAAAATCAATATTTTACTTTAGGCTTATAGTTGAGTAAATGAAAAACAAACTGAAATTAAGATACAAGAACTTCAGTCCAATTATTACGTTTTTTTATAAATTCTTAACCTGTTCAGTGTTGAGGAGCAGAACTACTTTCGAAATTAAGCAAAATGCAAAAAAAAATCTAATGAGA
This sequence comes from Mola mola, assembly GCA_001698575.1. Taxonomy (NCBI): domain Eukaryota; kingdom Metazoa; phylum Chordata; class Actinopteri; order Tetraodontiformes; family Molidae; genus Mola; species Mola mola. The sequence continues at coordinate 2,717,139 of KV751332.1, read as the reverse complement.
AGGTAACAAAAAATCTTTTAAGTTTGTCTGCTGGAGTTAATCAACTCTGAGACATTACCCACTGAGATACTACTGTTCTAGGTACAAACACTAAATTTGAAAATCCTGACAGACCAACACAAACCTAACTGAAGCAAAGAGGCACAATGAAAAGGCAAGCAAACAATAAATCAAAAGAAACAAATTGGCACTTAAAGCAAACATTTGTTTAAGGGCAACATTAGCACGACTGGGCTAGCCAAGTTTAGCTGTGCTATGAAAACCAGGCTAGTGAATACCCAACAAAATATGGCATTACTATTGGGACCTGGAAGCTGAGGCTATATATGGGTTCAAACATTCTACTAAAATAGCTTAATGAGATGAATCTGAGTATTTTCAATACGCGTGTGACAAGATGAAGCAAACAACTTGTAATGTGCAAATGCAGAAAATCCCTTCTACTTTCCAATGAGACAGCCTTGGATTTGACTAATGTCCTGTCTACCACAATTTCAAAAGACATCAGTTATGAAAATACAAATTACAGGAGAACTCCGGCATTTTTCATCCTAACTTAACTTTCACAAAATATATCTATTTTCAAAAATTTTCAAGTATTGAGACTAGGATTGTTTACCTCAGAAAGGCTATAAAATGCAGTGGCACCAGGCAAGTGGAAATGTCATAAATAAGTCACTTTTTTGCCACTAACTATGCTCAAAATGTTATTGTGAGTGTCTGATAACATAGAATACATACCTAATATGAAACATCTGTACATTTAACTCACTAACTTGCTGAATCTGATGATTACTAAAGGATGAACAAATCTGTCTATATATATTCCACGCTGGGTTAATCTGCTAAAGAGGGAAACATTATTTTGGAATACAAGTGTATAAAAACATGTTTTACACAGTGTCTTTACTATAACTGAGTCAAAACCACCCAGGTGTTTCACTGTAGGTATCTATTCCATGTTACCAGACACTTTAAGTAGCATTTTAAGTGTAGTCAGTGGCAAAAAATAAATAAATTCTGATATTTCCATTTGCCCATTGCCTTTGCACTGTATAGCCTCTTCAGGATAAATATCCCTAGCTTCTGAAGTCAATACTGGTGTAATTTCAAAAACAGTTATTTCGTGAAAGTTTGAAATGACAAATAGAGCTTAGGTTGGAAAAGTTCTCCTTTAAGTAACAATCACTCCTTCTGACATAACACAAAAGCACTAATTAATATGTATATGAATGTTCTGCCAACTGTATGACTGAGATCCTTCAATCATAGGCTGCCTCCGAGAGTTTGTTGCAAGCCGCCACGTCCCTGTGTGCTCTCGTTTCACTGAGGATGGCCATTTCTTCTTTTGACCCACCTGCCTTCACAGGACTTCCAGAATGAGACATTCCTTCCCTACTAGCCACTGGCTTGCCTTTACCACACTGAGTATAGGGCTGCAGATTAGAGACAATTTTACAAAAAATGTCATCATCGACCATGTCTGATGCCTCCTCAATCATTCCAGAGTAAACAAAGGTGTTACGAGTTGAAGAAGACCCTGGCAAAGGGAGGGGACACTGCCTGTTGTAAAACTCTGCATTCTGTGGGATTACATCGCAGGACACTCTGTCTGCACCATCAGAGCAAAGATCTTGCGATTTGCCATTAGGAAAATCACTGTTGGATGAGCTAGAAAAAAATTTGTGTTTCACTTGGGTTTGACTCAGATCCTGTACTTTTTCAGCGATTTCCCCATCTGTCAGAGGAAGGCTTAGAGCCATTTCTGACCTTGTTTGCCACGATAAGGCCATAATGCTGCCACGGTCTCTAACCTCTGATGAAGACACAAGTACATTCTTTTTATTATACGGTGAGAAATGTCTCTCAGAGTTCTTTTCAGTTTGAGAACAAGAAAGGATAGCAGCTCTGTTCTCTCTGTATGTGTCAGGCATCTTCAACTCAAGGCTTTCTGTGTCCAGAGACCTACTTCTTTTGTCTAGAGACAATGGATTAGGCATGGACTGACTCACTCTTGTAAGGCCTAGGTGCCGTGGGAGACTAGCAACTGCCCATGTATTACTGATCAGGTTCTGTTCATACAGGTCTAACATTTGATAGTCACATTCAGCAAACCCGTCCTTTTGTAGGTAGCTTTCTTCAAACTCTTGGTAGGGCGACGAAAGATCCTCCTCCAGTTCCATGTGAATCTGCTCGTCGTATTCGCCCTCGTTATGCATATCCACTACATCAAACGTGACTATTGTGGGTAAAGCCTGCATATGTGGAGTGAAGGCCGAGTTTGCCTCTAAATCATCCACGCTGCTATGCAAGTTGCTCAGTAAATGAGAGTGTTTTGTGTAGTCCACAAGTGCTTGGGAGAAGCTAACAGTTTGTCCATCATCCAAATCACTGCTACAAACTGGAGACTGAGAGCTGATGCTTCTGTACGGTAAAGCCACAGGCTTGTTTTCCTCAAGATGTTGCTCTTTGGGTTCACAGAATGCGTCGAAATCTGGGTCAGATGTGCTCCCAAATGATATGCTGCTGTGCCTTTTCTCACAATCCACATTTATGGATTGTGTTCTTTTTTCAGTAGATGCAAGACTAGTTTCCTTTCCGTCACATGTGTCTGGATTCTTGTTGACTAATGTTTGTGGCTTGGAATTCAAGTTACAGTTCTTATTTGCTCTGATTTCCTGGCAACCAACCACATTTTGCGCCGGTTCAGAGGATTTACTGCACGTGCTCGGCCTTTCCAGAAAATTGTGAACTTTATACATTTCAGCACTTATGTGTAATCGATTTATATCTGGAACAAAAGCAGAATCTGTCACGTCCGCTGGCTCACCAAAATACTCGCACTGATTTGAACTGCTCAGTTTCGATTTGTTCTCATAATGTGGGCTGATTAGACTCTCATCAGGCGCAAAAAGTTCATAGAGGGCATCTCCGCTGTAACTGTCCCGGGGCAAACTGGCAGTCCTTAGTCTGTCTGCTTTTTCTTGTCCGTCATCTGGCCCCGGGGTATTTGAATCATAGTAGCCTTCATCGCTATTCGGAACAGATTCTTGATGCTCACTTTGAGGAGTAAGTACATCAGCGATTGAAGTGTCCACGCCACTGGCTTGCTGTGCACTGTTACTGTTTAGCAACTCCATAGTGTGAGAACTCGTCAGATCAGCAGTCAGTTCGGTGTGGTCTTGGCTGCAAGTGTAGCAAATTTCCTCCGACGCATTATTTCCCCAGAAATCATGAAGACACTCCTCATCAAAATCTTCCGGTGAGGCCATGTCTTCGCCACCACCCTGATAGGTAAGATAACAAGATGCCCTCTTGCCTCCATTTCTGCTCCTCTCTCCGGAAACTGTGCTCTCTGTCATGCTGTCATCTTCTTGATCTGCAATAATGTCTCCACAGCCAGTGAGTGAGTCAAAGCTTTTCAGTGAAGCTACGTCTCCAAAAACCAGGTTAAGCTGATCTGATGAGCCAGCGGGTGTTTCGGACTTTAATACAGGCTCAGACATCATCAGGCAGGGCTCGCTGTGTTCCACGGAGCTCTCTTCACATTCAGAGGGAAAGACTGTCACCAAATTCTCCTCCATTTGATCGTCACACATCTGTTCACCAACCTCAGACTTCGGGCTCTCTTGCACGAGGTGCTTCTCTAATGTCATCACATTCGCATCAATATATTCGGGACCCAAGGAAATATCACGTGTAACATCTGCAAAATCAGGCACATCAGGCTCAGACCCCAGGCACTCCGGGACATACTGGTTGATGTTGTCCTGAACAACAGGTACCTCTTTCTTGCAGTGAGGAGAGCTCATTGCAATCATTTCAGTTTTATCCAGCCCCACATTTCTAGGGTTTCTGTGATTCTTAAAACTGTTAAAAAGTCCCCTCAAACCCTTTTTCTGCCGGGTGAGAGTGACTGACTTCTGGTCAGCAGTGGATTGGCTACATTCATTGTGGCAGCTAGTGTGCAGCTCTCCAGCAGTGTCCCTCTGGCTGTGGTACTCAAAATTGCCCACTGACGTGTACCCACTCCTCAGATTGTCATCATAAGTAACCTTACTTAGCCCATCATGTGTTTTGCTCTTGGTGATTCCTTTCTTAGAGGACCACTTGTTCTGATTTTTACTCCTTCCCCCAAAGAAACTGGGCAAGATACAGATACTCTTGCGAACTCCAAAAAAAGTCAAAGCAGTCCTCCTAAATCTTCCAGACTTCTGCAATTTCACTGTAGTGTTCATCGAGTCCGACTGAAGCTCTTCTGTGACGTCATCGGGACTGCCATGGGAAAGCTGCTCGGGAAGTGAAGAGGAATCTTTGGTGTCGCTCGGACGCTCATCCACCTTGTAAGAAGCCATCGCTACAACATTTACTGAAGTGGTCAGATGAAAGGCATAGCAGAATAAGTTTCCAAATTAGTGGATGAAATCACAGCAGCGAGTCTGTCCTCCATCTGATACGAGTCCTGTGTCGAGAAAGCAGTTGAGACAAGTATCAGTGATCAATTTAAAATTTAACGGCCGCAAGCGAACATGGGTTAGATTTTTAACCTGCACCTACTTTACTTTAACTATCCTCTAGTGCATTCCATCCTAACAAGATGGAGACCTTTTTTTTTGTCCTGGTACGTATTTTTGATCATATTTTTAGTAGAGCTGCAGTGATTCCAGCAATTTTACTTCACTATGACAGTACAATGAATATCACTGAATTTTGGAAGAGCAATACATTTTAAGGAACTGATCTTGGCTTTGGGAAACACTGATGGTTAAATAATGACTAAACAGGAAAACAATTAAGAAAAAGAAGAAAAAAGTTAATCATAACACATTTTTTTCATGTCACTGCAGGTCTCCCTAAAGTTTTCTCCCTATGCCAACTAATGTCTGGGTCCGATGTTTTGGGTTATGCTTTGAGTGATCACATGTGCTTGTCCTTGCAGGTTTCAGCTTTGCACACTGCATTTAAGTTTTTATGCTTCTGTTTTTTGCTGTATTCAATTAACAAAAAGGTTTAATTTTCATTGATTTCTATTTCTATTTCTTGCATCGACATACCCCAAATGGAACTAAATCGGTCTACTATGCAGTGTTGTCAAAAATATCAGTAAGTATTGATACAGAATAATTGAAAACATATAAATCTTACTTTTAAACAGGATTGGTACCCAGTACTAGCTGCTTTCCTCTCCGACAGCTAGTTGAAAATAAAAACATGTGCAATGCAAAAAGCTCCAAGTACTCCAGAAGCAAATTAATGTTGTTGTACTTAATGCACTATAGACATGCCTTGTTACATTTGTCTTCTAATAAAATCTTACATTTAATGCCCTCAGTGTTGTAAAATGTAAAATTTTCCCTGTGCCTGGTACTAAACGTCAATATAGGAATTGTATTGAGGCAAGATATTAGAGTACTGTCACAACACTAATACTAACCACATACTGAAGCTACAGTCTTAAAATAGAATGTGTACGTATGTTTATTTCACGTGGAGAATTTTTGAATATTGTCACACATTTTTTGTGGAAGAATTACAAGAAAATAAAGTAATACAACTTCAATGTAATTTATATCCAAGCTTAATGACAAACCAGGGAAAGATAAGAACAGACTAAGGTAAAACAGTTTCTGGACAGTTTAAGAGCCTGATCAATATGTTGATTGGCCGATAAGATATTTCAGTATCGGCCTACCTTTATCAATATCAGCCAATTTTGAAAAAAAAAAAAAAAAAATGTTTTAAAGAAGACAATGCAGAAAAAAGATGATTAGAGTGATTTGTAATTATTAAATTTGCCATGAAGGTTACTTTTTCAGTGCATTTATGTCTTGTAAGACAATAAAGGTCATTGTTAATCAATAAAATAGTCCACCTCTGTTACATATCATTAGCAAATGTTTGATAACCTCCTTTGAGGGATTATTGAGAACAGCTAGTGTACATCAGCCAATTTATTGATGTCTGGACATTTTTACTCCCTAACACTAATACCAGTACCAGCCCCCAAAAAATGAATATTGGTCTCTACTATTCGGTGCATTTATGTCATACAATTACCAAACACTGATAGATTATTCAAAGATGAAATCTGATCATTTGAGATGGTGGCCAGCCCAGGTAATAAAGAGACAGGATAGAGATGCAACTGCGTTTCAGCTGTCACAAACGAAGGTGGGTCAAATCTCCAAAATGTGCTATAAATGAGAGCTTCTGCGAAGATAAGAGACGGTGCAATCAGCAAAGCATCAAGGACCTGGTTCAACGCCGCGGTTTTCCTGTGAGAACATATTAGCACAGTCAAGCGATGAAGCTACATGAGTCACTGAGTAAACAAACTTACCAACTAGAGCCCAAACCTCGCAGCACGGAGCTCGACCAGGACAGGAAGGTACCCCAGTGCATAGTTTCTGCCACCGCCAACTTGTCTCTGACTTTGGCTTTGTGCAGCCGCCTTGTGCTCGAATCTTGCGCCGGAGTAGCTTTGACCACATCATTTTGTTGTCAGCTACGGTTAGCTAGCATTAGCCGGGGTGCTCGCTAACAACGTAAACCCAACTCACCCGTGCGTGTCCCGCAGTTTCCCTGCTAACGCTAAACCACATAGTAAATACACGGGGATTCCATCCGTGAGTGGAGTTAGGCCACGCATGCCGGTTTTACCGGAGATGTTCATAGGTGTGTTCAGCGTTTAAATGCTGGATGATGACTTCCTTTCTCGACTTCAAGTAACATTTCCCAAATCTCCTTTCGTCACTCTCTCGGCGCAAACTAGTGACGCAACACGTGTGCAACGTGTGGTTTTATCGCATGATAATAATAGTAATAATACTAACAATAGTAATGATAATGTAATATTTTTTAAAAAGCATTTTTTTTGTAGTGAAGTAAGCCCTTATTAGGTGACAGAGCGAGCTCAACATGCTATACACAAAACACTGGCAAAATAAGAAAACATCTCTATCATTTAGACACCTGCGTTGGAAACACTCCCAGCACAACAACCATATCCGACTCGTGTCTTCACAATAACTAAGGAGAATAAAACATTGTGGCAGGTCATGGGTGCCCATCACTTTATAGTTTCTGCTATAATCATCCAAATCTGTCGTCACCTGCTACTAGCAGTGCATTTTTCTATTTGTTTGTGTTTTGAGTGTTTGCATTGTCTTTCTCTGCTTGGTTGTTTTGAAGTTGTTTGCTTTTGTTTTCTATATTTGGCTGAGTTGTGAGTTTTTGAACATGTCAAAGTTTGCTAGTGTTTTGTCTATTTGCATGCATTTTCTTAAAATTGCACTGTGTTGATCTTTCTCAGCCCCATACCTTATGTCTATTTGTCCAATTTTGTTAATATCCACAAATGTTTACATAAATTACAGTCATTTTTCACATATGTAAATTGTAGTGTACATTTCTGTGTGTGGGACAAGTAACATTGATAAAATGAAGCTTTTTTAAAAATCTGATTAAGGATTATTAAAGAAAATAATAGGTTTTATGTAAATTAAATGAAATGCCTTCAGAACATGTTTAATATATAAATTTATCTATTTTCAAGTGGACATAAACACTAAAACATGCCACATACAAACAGGACAAAATATAACAATAAATTAAAAAAAACACAATAAATTAAGAAAAAGAGACTTTAAATGTAAATGAAATGGGATTTTTTTTTTTTCTTGGTCTGCTTTCATTACATTTAAACAAATTAATTGCATTAAATTTTACATTCAACCAAAAGCAGGATAAGGTTAATCACAAAAAAGACACCTGTGTCTGAATATCAGTACAAGCAAAGATAGCATTTTGTCAGGTTTGTAGGATATACAAGAATTACGGAATGAAAACAAGAGAAAAACACCACCAACATGAAGGTCACATAAGAAGAGAGACAAAACTTGGGATGGAACTTGTTCTTTCAAGATGCATGACGAGAGACAAATATATACTATATACATATATAAAAAAACATTTTGTCATTAAAATATTCTTTCCTCAGTCTTTTTTGCAGTCACTATACATACATGTAAAGTCCCGCAGATGATTTTTTTTCTTTACAATGAAACAATATGATGCCCTTTTCAAAGTTTGGGAAAACTTGCTACAGTAAAGACATTTTAATACAATGCTAAATGTGATATTATTTACAACACTTTTAATGAGCGTTATTTTTGTTTTTACAGTGCAATTGTGAGGTGTTCACCCTTCAAACAAGGATCGACCTGCTTACTATTGTGCTTTAATTTACTTTTTCAAAGTGCTTTTGAATAGTTTTGGTCCTCTTCATATTCATTCTCCTTGCTGGTGTTATTGTTGGTCTTCTTAAAATCAAATGTTTTTTTCTAATTATGTGTTTTTTATTTATGTTTTGGACTGCCGGACATCTGTCCACTCCATTTTGGTGTTTTGCAGTGCTTGAGTCTTCTTCTCATCCACCTGCACGTAATCTACTCTGTGCTCATCGGACAGAAATGGCTTCTGTAGACACAGAGAAAGAAAGATGAGTAGACGGTAATGTGATGAGTTTACATTTTGAAAATAGTTTCCAAAATTAAACTAACGTTCCTGAGAATAATGTAGACGTCTTTAGGGTCACATTTTGGGTGGTGCACTTTTCATTGCAAGTTGCATAACAATAAATTCCTGCATCAATCCACTGCTGATCATCAACTTCAAGATATCGCAATGTGAATATTTTTAAGGGTTAAGAAAAATTCAAAAGGTTGTAACTGTTCACAGATTCTACAGTTGCTTGATATTACACAAAACTGAGTCTTCACTTCAGTGTTGGAGGATATTATCTTTAATACAAAATCGCTGTTTTTTCTTGCATCCAAATATACCTTCTGCACAGGAGACGGGGATGCAGAATTGAAATCCAGAGACAGGTAATCAAGATTTGATCTTCTCGCCCAGGTTTGAACTGCTCCATCAAAGGTGAGACCAAACTGTTTCCCGGACTCCTGTCAGAAAGAGAAATACATGCACAAACATTACTGTTATAGTTAAACCGACTTTAAAATGTGTACAATTCCTAAAAGTCAGCTTGCATTGTTTCAGATGTGGCCTTAAACTGTTCGTTTTCAAATTTTGAGTTTAGTCAAAACATGAGAAGGTACATTTGTCCAGAAGGCAGACACTTCATGTCTGTCAGCATGTTTCTGTACATCAATACTTAACAAAATAAAATGATGCATACACCCTTTCCAGGAACTGCCAAAATCACTGCATTACACAAGCTCCCACCCTGGAAGGTCACATTGTGTGATTAACATTTGCTGAGCAGAATATTTTAGAAATGCACTTTCCACACCCATATTCTTAGCTGTGTAGAGACTTTTTGAATGGTCAGAAATTATTTTATCGTACAAGAACATAAAATGTTAGTTTTTGTGTGTTTTTTAAAACATAAACTCTTAGATTTAACACTAACAGGACCTCCGTAGTGTCCAGCACTGTCCTGTACACCAGTATACAACCAAACAGTACTTTTACAGTCTGTTTAGTTGTTTACTAATATTCATAAATGGAAGAGAATCTGCAACGGGAGCAGGTCCTCCCTTTAATGGAGAGCGCCATCTTGATCCACCGTGTTACTACAGTAGCCAAGAACGAACAAAAAGTCTTTGCTTTTGTAGATTGTAGTGGCATTAAAATTAAACCAGGAAAAAGACACAACAAAGAAGAAGGAGCACAAGGAGTTTATTGTTAACACTCTACCGGACGTTTGTCTGGTTTGTTAACCTACGTTACTCTAAATGGAGGATCATACACAGACAGCCACCGTTGTTCTCCTACGTGCTTGGATAGGGAGGGACAGTGAGGCAGTGCTCCGTTATATGCATTCTACTACCTCACCACTAGATACTGCTAATGTTCACACACTGGTCCTTTAAATCGGCTAAACAAATACATTGAGGTAAATAGAAATCTTACCATAGCTGTGCCGTTTGAGTCTTCATTTCTTGAATTTTCCCTTTTCTCAGGTCTGCTTTCAGGAGGTGAAACATTCACTGAGAAACTACAAATACACAATAAAAAACAAAAAACGGTGAGTATTGGTTTTTTTTCCCTTGTCAGCTGTTCCCCTGTCAGATTAGCAACCAGATGACCATAATCAGAAGCAGAGCCATGGAAACATGACAGTCATTTTACTGAGTAAGTATATTTATATCTAAAGAAAATTTAGATTTAACTTGTCATAATATAAGGCAAAAACTGAATCTTAACCATATTTAATGTTAAAAATAGTCATGATCATTAATGATCTTTACATTATGACTAGATGAACAGATAAAGGGCTAGGTTGATGCTTAAAATCAGTGGAAAAAACTAAGATTCTTGCTCACTAGTACATGAGTATTTGGTCTTAACTGCAGTTTGAACATGGTGTTTATTTTGCCATCATCTAAAGGTACAGGGCAGTTGATGAAGAAAAGACCGTGTGGGTGAAGAGAGGCTTTTTATCTCACCATGAGTCAGTCATTGCTCTGCTCAAATGTAGATGAGTGGGACATTCTGTGATTGTAGAGAGGCCACTCAAGTCAAGGGGTGGGGGTCGAACTGTGAACCAAGAAAGGACAAAATTGTTGGAGTGAATAAACCCAGCCTTCAAACAGCAAAGCATAGTAAAAATCATTGTGTTAAAAAGGTCTTTGTATCTTTTTATCTCCATGCATAATAAGCAGAGCAATGCAAATGACTTTCACTGTATGGCTGTGAATTAGCACGTGGAGAGGGAAATGATCAAGACCTCCAGCCACAGAGTGAATGGGTGAGTAGAAATAAAAGCTCATCCAGTGCCAAAACATGAACCAATCAGTGGTGTGTTGGCCTTCACCTCTCCTCAAGCGAGGCTTGAGATGCCGATGGATCGGAGGTGGCACAAAATCTCCAGGCTGACACATGAGTTGATTGAGGGCAGTTGAGGACTCAACGCTGCCGTCCGTGTTGAGGAAAGAGAACATCCTGAGGCTCATGGGGATGTAACCATCGCACTCAGCAGCAGTGATGACATAGGGAGAAGGAGATGCCATGGGGACATAAGACTCATCCTGGTAGTTCTGAACCCGTATGTTGTTTAAAGAAGGCTGTCAAAAGGCAGAGCATCATGATATGACTCTGATGTCTATACATTAAATAACAAGCTACAGCAAACAACTGGTTTACATAGCTTAGCACAAAGACTGGAAAACAGGGGAACAGCTGTCCTGGTTCTGTTCAATGGTATCTGCCTATTAGCGCCACTAAAGCTCACGACATGCTTTTGAGGGATAAGGGACTGGCTATTTCTTGGCCAAGTATAGTGATTTCTGGAGTTTGTTTTTTCTAAGTTTACCTCTCCCAGTAGCTCCAGCAGAAACTCAAGGAGGTTATACTGTCTCTTGTACAGATAAAACAAAGGAAATACAGTCTTTCAAATCTTTGTGCTAAACTGGTTGCTGACCATAGTTTCATATTTATGGCGCACATTATTAATCCATCTCCCCTTCCTTGGCAAGACCTGCCATGACGGGATTAATAAACCATTCTCTTACTGGTTTATCATGATTTTTCTACCCTAACTAATCTCTCACTCCTTATGCCTAAATTTAGTCAATAAAACCAAGAAAAACAGTGCAATTCCAAAACATATGGTACAGTCATGACAGTAAGATCAGTCTTATCAGAAAGCTTTTTGTGAAAAAGTTAATAACCAAAATATCGAAGTTTTCATTACGCATTACTGTTTTTAAGCAACATTTGTTTTTCCACTGATTTTCTTACCAAATTTTGACTCGGCCTCCTGTTACTCATCAATCTAACATCAGCATCTCCTAAAAAAGAAACATAAAGTTCAAGAACTGTCATGTGCTTACCTTCTACACTGTCATATTCGGATATTGTTGACATAAATCCAGAGGCTGACCCATCAGAATAACACCAGGATTATGATGACATACCTGTTCTGAATTGGTCGAGGCTTGACAAGGAAGTCTTCTGGGGATAGAAAGCCATGTGGCTTGAGAAATGCTGTGCGTTCATTGGCCTCAGCCTGTGAGCTCCGCCATCACTTTGCTGCTCTGATGGGTGAGTTGGCTTGGGTGGCAGTGGAGGTGGTGTGTGTCTGTCATCCCTTTCTTCAAGCGATGCAGAAGAAAACGGTTTGTCAAACTGGAAGACACTGGTTGCACAGTGGCTTAGTGGAGAGGAGGAGGATGACGGTAGAGCCATGGAGGTGCATGGAGCGCTGAAGGGAGGGTTGCTCAACCTCCTGTGGAGGAAGAGAGATGGGCTGGGGCTGGCGTGAGAGATAGATGATGAGGAGTTGGTGTAAAGAGGTGAGGGGACAATGTCCTTGACTGTGTCTTCGGATGACTTCTGCTCAAGAGAGATCTCAGAGTTTGAAAAGCTTTCATGTCTACAGATAAGGGAAAAATGAAAACATTGTATTTTTTAAACAGGAATTATTGTTTCACCTTGTGTCAAAGGTTTTTCAGATTGTGCACACATACCTACTAGTGCTCATGCTCCCCGTCTCACACTGTGAGAGAAAGAGGTAGTCCAGTGGATGACTGGAATCCAGCTGGCTAGATACAGACGCTCGGCCCGAGTTGTCCGGCGACGGCTGAGGGGAGGTGGGCGTGTGGGGGAAGCCTTCTTCTGAGCTCTCTGTCGGGAACAGTGAGGGAGGAACAGAGAGCATTTCTGAAATTTTAAAGCTCTGAGGAGTGATAAGAAAGCTGCCATCATGACACAAACTCCTGCCTGCGCTCACATTTTCAACAAAGAGCAAGTGATTCTGACATGAATGCTATATTTTGCTGGCACGGTGAACGCAGATACATGTGAACCCTATGCTCTCTTTTGTTTGTATGTTTTCCAATCCTTTAGTAAGATTGGCCTTCGTTCAGAAATGTGCCTCATTCCATTTCGCTCAAGGCCACTGAATCAATGCCATCCCTGCAGAACCACACAAGGAAAAACTATTGCTTGTGAAACAGTTGCTCCCCTTAAGAGATGTTTGTGCTGCCTGTGCAGAACTACCTTTTATATTCCTTTGCAATAATTATGAGCTGCCAGCACACACAACTCTTTAGAGGTCCAGGGAGGATCCATCCTACATTACCTGAAAATCTACAGCGACATAACTCTTAAATACTATACAAACCACAGAATGACAGTGTGTTAGTGTATGGGATGAATAGAATTTTCCATACAATCGGCCACTTGTGTGTGTTTCTACAAGAGTATAATAATATTTACAGCAACCTGCAGGGCAGCCTATCAGCAAATTTGTACCGTTGCTCTATCTCCTTCACACAGATGTCAGCGCTCTAACAGACATGTCTTTAAGTCTCTTCACACATGGTAACAGAAAAGCAGCACTTAATAAACCATCTGCCTACATGAGATGATAACATATAATTTTGGGGAATCCCAAAAGTACCGTCACAGGAGTGATACCAAACTCTGATCTTGGATTTGTTCATTTCGATATGACATCACATCACGTTCTGTTTTCCCGCTTATTAAAAATCATACATTATCTAAATTGCAGCTTATGTCTGATAAACAGACTGGTGTTTTTCTTTTGACATAACCTTTATATCTTTTCAGTGCTGACTTCCTGCAGTCTTCCTTAGATGATATATTAATATACTTATTTGTATAAATTGGTTTTAACCACAATGTTGATGTGAGATTGTGTGTTGGTTTAGGTCAGTAATAGAGGAATTTAGCTGTCTGAAAAGACCACAGCTCAGTGGTAATTACATTGTTTTATTGTGACTGTTGTAGACATTTTCAGCCAACTGAATTTTTTTTATCCTTTGTCAGATCCTGATATCCCCCCCTTTTTATCAGTCAGGTATAGTACCACTTAGTTAAAAGTAATGCAAAAATAACCGTGTGTACAGCTGATTTACACAGCTTCTCAGTTAGCAATTTGAAATTTAGTCAGCAAACCGTACGTTAAAACCAAATAATCAGTTAGGTTTGCCCCAATTCTCAAGTGTTTTATTCATTTTGCCACTTCCTGTGTGAGGACAGGTGACACAAGTTTGCTCTGGACCAGGGTAGTGGATCTTCTGAACTTGTAACACTGTTTTATTTCTGATTCTGATTTTGATTACGATTTTCAATCAGGCGGCTGTATTTCAGAATGAAACGTCTTCAAACTGAGTAGGATTGGATCTTTCTGTGTGTTTACCAGCATCCTCCAAGCTCCCGAAGTGGCAGATTTGACTGATGCTACTGATCCAGCCGTTCATCTCCTCCTCAGTTTTGGCCACCAGGTAAAAGACGCGAGATGAGGTCTTCACCACAAAGAGGTGCTTCCCGTGGAAGTCTCGCTTTATCCTGAGT
>KV751332.1:2688412-2699956 GCA_001698575.1 Mola mola | reverse complement strand
CCCAGCCACTCCAAAAGGAGGAAGTCAAATTGATCACACCGAGAGGGAGGGTGGGAGGGAGGGAGAGAAGCAGAGAGAGAATTATGTGTTTGTTTAGTCAAATGCTCAGGGGCAAGTGGATGAAATGTTGACCTGTGGGGGTTTTAGAGGATTCAGAGCTTTGGCAGGTTTGGGGAATGAGTTGTGTTCAATGGACACGCACCGGTGGAGTAACATGCTGGTGAAAATCTTATTTTTAGGTTCATGTTTAATACAAAACCCTGTTTTTGTTGTAAAGATGTCCATTTGTCCATTAGTCTGATAAGGTTTATCAACTCACAAGTGCTTTTATTTTAACAATAACAACTGATGAAAACGGCAACCTACTGCTGCCTTTAGTACCTATCAACAAACTAACAAGGGCTTACTTTACACAAGCTTACTAAAGTTTAGAGTTTGAACAGGTGAAAAAAAATCTGTCATATGTTAGATTCCCCCTTTGGGAGACATTTTATTGCCAAGCACCGTAGGTTATATCTTCACCTGTCTGTTGGCTGGTTTATTATCAGTTTATTGATTACACAGAAACCACTGGATAGATATCAACAAAACTAGGTGAGATGGCGTGGAATGGACTAAGGCAGAACCCATGAAATACTAGTGTGGACCCAGGAATTTCTGCTAAGGAACAGTTGGGCCTTGGCCGAGGTATGCATTCTACTGAATGCCATTCTAATCTTGCAAATAGTTTTATGCATTCCATTAACTTTTCACCTTTCAGGGATTATGTAACTTCTTAGTCACACGAAGCTTCTACAACAAGTCTCATGACAATAAGATCCCAAGCAAGACAGTATTTGTGGTGAATGCATTCAAATGCTCCAGGCTCCTATAGGTGCTCAGAGTTGTACCTCTCAGGATTGCTGACTCATGAAGTGGGTCAGAGTGGATCTGCGTGGAGCTGTAAAGTGAACAGGAAGGGGCCTAATATTAAACTCAACACCTTTTAAAGAAAGTCATATAGTCATGAATAAAGATGCAGTTTTACTTTGCCTTTTTGTGTCATTTTTTATGTTTTGTGTTGCTTTGTATTTTTTTTTCCTTCTTATTGGGATTGAGATTGTGTATAAAGGTCAATTTGGGATAAATTAACAAATAAAAATGCAAGTGAAATAATAATAGTCACAGAAGTAGGTAGTAGTAGATACAGTTATGAGATTTGACTGTTGACATGATATCAGTCACTTTATCAAACATATTTAACAAATCAGCTACACAGATTTTTTAAAAATACACAAAACCACCCACATCATAACCAATTTAGATTTCCTCTCAGTACATGAATCCCTGTTGTCAAGCTGAAAATTACTACCTATTATCAACTTACTGACAGATTCAACTAATCAGTACAGACTGCTTCCTCGTCTTTTACACGTTCAAAATTGAGATTCAGCTGTTGATTGTAGGCAATTAATTAATACCACGCTGATTTTTAAAAATATACAGTATGTTCTTCAATCAAGTTTCCTGGGTGACCACCAGAGGGCGACATAATGTCGGTGGTTTATGACGCCGTCTGTTCTGTCCACGGGGCGAGTTTACAGTATGAGCTCCGAATTTCACTCGGAAACCATGACTCAGTAAACTCAGATGGAGACACGTGTATCTTCATCACAGTACATTACAAATGACACAGTAAATTACATTATTGTATTTATTTTTTTTCATACAAATCCATAGAGAGTATTGAATATCTAATTTGAAAATGCATTTTCTTGTTCTATTTTAATCGGATGTGTTTGGGATTTTAGTTACGCATTCCGTGTTGTTCATAATATTGTGTTGCCGTGTATTTTGTATGTTAATTTGCACATTCACTTTGCAATACATAACCCGTGACTGTTATTCTATGTTATGTGCCTCCTCCTTTACCTGTCAGACGTCTCCAGAGGAGTTTCGGTTAGTTAAACTGAGGAGGGCAGCAGTCCACTGTGGCTGCATCTAATCCACACCGACGTCAGGAAAAAGAAGCGGGTTTAACGGTAGTTACCAAAGAGCCTTGGATAAAAGAATGTGAAGGACCTGCTTCACACATTTTAACACAAAATGCTAAAACTACAACAAAAAGCTAAAACTACAACAACGTTAATTATTTTGCTTTTGATTTCTCTGCTAAGAACATTTCTGACATATAATTGCGCAAACATAACATCAACAAGGACGGTTTTTCTGTTGTTTAAAATTTTACGACGCCATCTTTCTTTCCAGTACGTTGTCCCACTTAAGTTTCCCAAGAGCGGCCAATCTCCCGCGTTCAGAGTCTCTACAATTACCCATGATTCTCCCGAAACGTATGACCTGTCTCTGGCCTTGGCGTGTACTGTGGTGCTGCTAGTTGTCAGTCTGAGCTGACCGTGGGATTACCGGTAATTAGCCCGCATTCCTGTCCGAAAAGTCAGCTAGTGATCTGGGAGCCGTTCCAGCGGAGCTGAGCCACGATGCTGAAATGTAGAACAGTGTGGAAAAAGCTAGCACCTCTTGCCAGAGCGTCCTCAACTGTGTGCCGGCAGAATTTGAGGAGAACAGGTAAGTTTGACTTGGCCGACTCCTTATTAACTGACCTCGATTTAAACACGCATGCATACCCAGGAGCATGATAACGTGCCGTTTCTACGGTTTGATAGCAAGATAGGGCGTCTTCTCCTAGCCTAGTTTAAGTAAAGTTAACTCATCCTGACCTTCGTTTGACTGTTACTAAGCTAACGTTAATTGGCGGCAACACGCAGAAGTGACACTTCGATATCTAACTGGCTAACTTGAAGTATCCAGGGCTTCGCTGCCTGCAGCTTGTCATTAAGCAGCGCTCCGATATGTGAAACAAACTCGAGTAACTGTCACACGTGTGTTTGACAAGATTGTACTGATGTGCAGTGTGGTCATTAACAGGTGTTACACCATGTTGTGTAAGATGGGAGATTTAGTCATGATTACACATCATTATTCTGATCACGGGTGGGGTTTTCAACCACTTGTGACGCTAAAAGGATAAAGATCAGCTCAACAAAGTCCAAGTGTGCCACAGGTGGAGAGTTATCAGAGGAAAGTGGTTAATGAAAGAGGTTCATCCAACGTGTGTGTCTGCTTAAAGTAACCTAATGAACGAGCACTGACCTTTCTGTGTGCCAAAGTGTGATTCCCTACATTTCATGTAATGTTAAGTAAAAATGTTGGCTAAAATGCACCTTGCATGTCAGCATCATTTTCCTACACTTTAGATTGTGCAATGACAAGCAGATAAATTCATATGACTGCAGATGCCTTTGCATACAAGATGTTAAATACATACAGTAGTGTCATGTGGAGCCTGACCGATTTTTTTGTTCAGATGATACTAGCATATCACCAATATCGGTAACTGCGTTGTAAATCTTCGATAGGTGCTGATATAATTGATTTGTTTTACAGTATAGTAATGAGTAATATGAATGTTAAACCTGACCGCAGAATAATTTTACAGTTGCTACCTCTGTCCAGCAGGGATCACTGTGCACATGTGATGCCCAGCAAACATCACCATGAGGCCCCAGAGCAAACATGGACATGAGAACATCTGTAACTTTGATTTGGCCACAGTTGAGATACAACATCCTTTTGACTGATGGTTATCACTGCATAAAAAAATGCTAATTAGCTACAAAGGCTATCATGTTTTGAATAAAGCAACAGTAAAATAAATACCAGTAACATTGTGCATTCATTGATTGCACTTTGGAACATAAATAGCAGCAAACAAAATATTAAATCCAGCATGGCATGATGGCAGATGTGGGCCGTTCTCGCTATGACACATCACATCTGAGCATCAGACTCTACCAAGAAATGTTTTCATGATAGAACCATGAATATTGGTCATGCTCCTCATGTATAGCTTCACTGTTGCTGTCAAACCCCAGTGCACGATACTGTCAGATAATTGAGACCTGGTAAGCCTGATCAACATAAATACAAAGATAGATTGGAAGGCATCTTTTCAGCCCTGATACACCGATTTTAGTGTTTAACCATGCACCACTATGCTGGAATAAAGTATATTCAAAATTTGCAAGTGCAGTGTGGAGATGTACTGCAGCTATGATTGACTAGGCAGTTGGACTGAAATTGAAACAGTTTTGACCAATCTGAGATTTTTCTAAACTGTTTCAGGGTTAACTAATGCACGAATACCAACACGAGTACCCACGGCTCACATGTCCAGTGGTCCGACAGGGGAAGGGAGTGAAAACCTGCTGTACATTGCTCTTGTTGGAGCGGCCTGCCTCGGTGGTGGAATATATGTGAGTAAACGTTGTCTATTATCACATGCATTGAAAAACACAAGTGGTCAGTTGGGAAATTAATTGTTAATGGGTTTTAGTTCTTCACTTGTTTGTTGGCTGTGTTGGCACAATCAGGACTGTTTCACAGAGTATTGATTGTAGTAGCTACAAGTAAATTAAGAGGGTCATCTTGTTTTTTTGTTGTTTTTTTTACAGGCATACCAAACTCTCAAGGGAGACAAAGAAAGATATCAGGAACGTATTGAAGAAATTGCATCTCGATCACATAAAGCCCCCACACCCATCCTGTCAGAACCTCCCTGTGAGTAATTTTTATCAGCTGATTTAAGTGCTAACATTTTCTACAGTGTGACAGCATGACTCTTTTTACATTATGGTCAATTAGGAAATTCACTGTTTTATTGATTTTATTTTTTTTTGTTTCTTTAGCTGCGGAAGCTGCTGAATTGGAAGGTGTGTGATTTCTCTCTCATTTCTGCATAAACAACATTTGTAGATCAAACTCCACCTCTGTTAATAATATATTATTGTTATTATAATAACTATAACAGATTATAGTTACTAATTAGGTTGTAACATTTAATCATGGTGCTTTTAAAACCATGAGCAAAGAGCTTGTACAAACAATTCAGTAACCATACCTGTGTATGCCCTACTCTCATTTTGACTGAAAGATTGTTGTTTTGATTTTATTTATTTTTTTGAATAGGGACCATGTACATCAAGGCTAGAAGCATTGCAGCATGTTTCAAGCTGTACTATCATGGTGTGGACAGGAAGAGAAATGGAGTAGGTGGAGGAGTAGGCAAAGAATGTTGTAGAGGTGAAAAGAGTGTGAAGCTGGAAATTGAAGGCATGATGATGAATGTTGTCACTGGTTTTGCCCCACAAGTTGGCTGTGAGATGGAAGACAAAGAGAAATTCTGGATTGATGAAGTGGTAGATAGTATTCCCAGTGAGGAGAGAGTGGTGATTGGAGCAGACTTCAGCGGGTGTGTTGGTGAAGGGAACAGAGGTGATGAGGAGGTGATGGACAGGTTTGGTGGAAAGGAACTAGGAAAGGAACCTGGAAGGACAGATGGTGGTAGATTTTGCAAAAAGAGTGGAAATGGCTGTGGTGAATACCTACTTCCAAAAGAGGGAAAAACACAGGATGACATATTAGAGTGGAGGCAGGAGCACACAGGTGGACCACATTTTTTGTGTAGATGATGCAATCTGAAAGTGGTTGGAGACTGCAAGTTGGTGACAGGAGAGAGTGCAGCCAGATGGCATCAGATGGTCGTTTGTAGGATGACTCTGGTGGTTAGGTACTGATAAGTGAGGAGAGTGTGCTGAGAAGATGTAAGCAGTACTTTAAGGAGCTGATGAATGAAGAAATGAGAGGGAAAAGGGTGGAGGATGTGAAAACTGTGAAACAAGAAGTTAGAAAGATTAATAAAGATGAATTGTGAGAAGCTTTGAAGGGGATGGAGAATGAATGGTTTCATGCCAAGAAAGAGCACTACAGACGCCATGTTTGCTTTGAGAATGCCGATGGAGAAGTATAAAGAAGGTCAAAGAGTTGCATTGTCTTTGTGGATCTAGAGAAACCTAATACAGGGTGCAGAGGGAGGAACAGTGGTTCTGTATGAAGGGGGTCTGGAGTGGCACAGAAGTATGTTAGACTGGTCCAGGATATGTATTAGAGCAGTATGAATCTGGTGTAGTGCGCTGTAGGAGTGACAGATGGCTTTGAGGTAGAGGTGTGACTGCATCAAGGATCGGCCCTGAGCCCCTTCTTGTTTGCTATGGTGATGAACAGACTGACAGATGAGGTCAGGCAGGAATCCCAAGGATAAGGATGTTTGTGGATGACATTGTGATCTGCAGTGAGAGCAAGAATGAAAGAAAGAAAGTCAGTTGTAGCAAGACAGAATACATGTGTGTGTGAATGAAAGAGAGACAAGTGGAATAGTGAGGTTACAGGGAGTAAAGGTGGAAAAGGTCCATGAGTTTTAAGTACTTGGGATCAACTGTTCAGAGCAACAGGGAGTGTTGTAAAGAGGTGAAGAAGTGAGTGCAGGGAGACTGGAGTGGGTGGAGAAAAGCGTCAGGAGTGATCTGTGAAAAAAGAGTAGCAGCAAACGTAAAAGGAAAGATTTACAAGAGGGTAGTGAGACCAGCAATGTTGTTTGGTTTGGAGATGGTGGCACTGACCAAAAGACAGGAAGCAGAGCTGGAGGTGGCAGAGTTAAAGATGTGGAGATTCTCTTTGGGAGTGACGAGGATGGACAGGTTTAGGAACAAGCAAACCAAAGGCACACATCAGGTCAGACATTTTGGAGACAAAGTTAGAGAGGCCAGATTGAGATGGTTTGGACATGTGCAGAGGGGGGACAGCGATGCAGAGGACAGGGAAAGATGGAGGTCGATGATTTTGCTGTGGTGACTCCTAGAAAAAGATAGGTAAAAGAGGAAAGAGGAAGAAGAAGTGTACATCGGTGTAAATTTGCCAGATTATAACCTCAGGCTAACTTCCATCTGTAGTCCCTTGACATGTTGATGTTACACATATACACAAATAGTACAAAAACAGCATGAAAACTAATGTAGTTTGTAACTCTACTTTAGTTGATTAATGTCTATGCAATGTCACAAATACCAGGAGTAGGGTTATTGTCAGAGTTTAACTGCAAAAGGAGTGCAAATAGAGGCAGGAGTTACAGTAAATTGCCAGAGTTATTGCAAAGTGCTGGTGTATGTTGCACAATACCCTATTGCGAAAAACTTACACAGAGTTAGGTCCATAGGTGTTTGGACTGAGACACATTTATTTTGCCTCTGTACACCACCATTGCGGGTTTGGGAAAAAAAAAAAAGCGAGATGTGATTGAAGTGTAGACTCTCCACATTAATTATAGGGATATCACAAGAGTGTTGCATTAACCATTTAGGAATTACAGCCATTTTGAAAGGGGACTCAATGAATTGTTACATTCCCGAGGTTAAACTCTATTGATTTTTATTTCAGCCGTCCCAGAGACAGAACCTCTAGCAGCAGCTGCACAAGAGGAGCCAAGCCCAGCAGCCCCTGATGCTGAAGCAGTGGCCCCCAGTGGAACAGTTGTACCTCCTCCAGGTTGCCTGCATACTTTCTGTACCTCTACATGCATGCATAACTTGTGGCTCCTGTATAAATGGTATGTTTGAACCAAAAGGTAATATTAAAAAAAGCACACACTAGATGTAGCATTTAGGCATACAGTCACACTTTGTACACATACATACCTGTGAGGAGAATATGGGTCCAAGTAGAGTGAGGTTGGTGCAAAAAAGCTGGCTATAAAGCACCTGTCTTTAATCTTTTTATATTCTGATTATAACTGTCTTACTATTTTATATTAATATTATCAATATAAAAATAGTCATGGTGATGACGTGATTTATACATGAGGCCACCTGGTTATTTTGAACATGTATTGTGTGTGCACTGTCTATAACCAAACGTTTCTGGCATTAACTGTGACTTTACCTCATTGTTGCTCCTCGTGTGCTGTTTTTCTTGTATTTAGTGACGCATGTGTCACGCTCATTATATTCCTTTGGGTTTGATTTAGTTTGTGTCCTCTAACCTTGTGAATTAACCCATTACAGTTTCAGTACAACTTTGGACACTGACACAGTCATCTTCACCACCTCATCTCCATTATGAACTGTAATGCTATATGTATGTTACAGTGTTAGCTTGTGTTAGCTCCTTGTCTGCCATGCTGTCATATTTGAGGCGCTAAAAAGAACACTTCCTATCTGTCTTTTCCTTTGAATGTTTTACTTTGTCCTGAGATAGTACTAAGCCAGGTTAGTTTACCTTTTTTACTTTAATATGATACTATTGCTGGAAGTCATTTACATATTTTACCTCCAGACTGACACTGTGTTAAAGATCTAATTGAAACAGGAAGTCCTAAAACTGAAAGTTTGTCTTCATTTTGAACACCAGCATGGTAAAATTTCAGTGACACTGTTGGCACTGGCCAACAAATCTGTATGCTTTTTGGACATTTCTTTCAAATATAACTAATATTTCCTGGTATAATAAGTGATATCTACAAATCATGCACCTTCCAGTTGGTGTTGTACTAGTGTGCATCCTTTGCTAAATGTTCCCAGGGTAAAGCTGAAGAAAATGCATGGGTCCTGATGGTCTTCCCCTTTATTCAATCTTTTTAAAGAACTGAATCTTAACCCAAATTATGACTTGCACTCAACAGCAGATGAGCCACTGGTAGAAGCACCTCCAGAAGAGGCAGCAGAACCACCTGCTGCACCTGTAGTTGAGCAGGAGGGTAAGCTTGGAAAAGAATGGATAGTCTGATCTGATCAATTTACTCATTCTTTTGGAAATGTTGGACTTCTCAATTTGGCCTGTGTCTGTGGAGTAGATTTAAAGCAGAGTTAAAGATTGATTTCAGGTATTAGCATTAACTTTGCCACTATACTAATAGAGCCATCACCTCCCAGTGAGCCGTCCCCAGCTGAACTTATAGAGCTGTCCCCAGCACCCATAGTGGAGAGTGGTAAGCACTCAATCAGACCACTGCATGCGACGAGTCATTTAATGTGAGGGTTTATTTTGTTTTAACTGGCTAATGCTCCGGTTGCACTAACAGAACCTACAGCAGCAGCAGAAAACCCCACAGCAGAGTCATCCGTACCTCAGCCTGAAGTTGTGGCAGAGAGTGGTAAGACTATATTGAGCCTAGGCTGGAGCAGGGAAGTGGGCAAACACATCACTGATGCATTTTTTCCTCCTCCATTGTGATAATGTCAATTTCAAACACATTTTTCCTATTTCTCTTTGAACAGGATTTAATCAAAGCTCACAGCTCCCTACCTTTTTATTTCTTTGGGCATTTTGGGTTCTTGTACTGATAATGGTTAATCTTACTCACATGAAAAATAATTGTTTCTTTTTCCCCCACTCTTCTCAGGTGTATATGTAAGATATGGGTTCTAACAAGCATCTGAGATCAAACAACTGACTGTGTTTCTCTCTTTCTCCCCTTCACTCTCTTGTGCTCGCTGTTGGCCTCTCATGTAAACTCAGGTGAAGCAGCAGAGTCCATGCCTGCTTCCCACAAGGTTCCCTCACACACCCCCTACCTCCTTATTGGGGGAGGTACCGCCTCATTCGCTGCTGCGCGGTCCATTCGAGCCAGAGACCCTGGCGCTAGGGTCAGCTACAATTCAGTTCTTGTTCACTTGTTGAACTTGAGTTTCTCTGTTAAATGTCAATTTTTTTCCAATTTTCTGTATCTGTGTGACACTGACTTGTTCAATTTTTGCTGCCAGGTATTGATAGTAACTGAAGAGCCAGACCTTCCATACATGAGACCCCCCCTCTCCAAGGAACTGTGGTTCTCTGATGACCCCAGTGTGACGGAAACACTGCGTTTTAAACAGTGGAATGGAAAGGAAAGAAGGTGTGTCTCAGATTCTTCAGTGCTTTGTTGCTTCTAATTCTGTTCTTCTCACGCTGTTTGATTGTTCTCTCCCTCTGCTCTGGTCCTTACAAGGGTAAAAATATATTGCCAGTTCCTATCTCCCAAGATTCATAAATGATTCACAAATGCCAAAAATGGATTTTCTAAATATTAGTGAATAACATGATGTTGACAGAATGGAAAAGTGACAGAAGTGCGAGGGCAGCATGGCACCAGGACAGTCTACAACACACACACATACACTAGAGTTACCTTGTAACTCCACTTCTAAAAAGGCAATAGTTGTGAGCAGTAAATTTAATGACTAAATAATTACCTTTTGTGAGATGAACGTCAAGTGTGTTGTGAGACCTTCCTATGCTGTCCCTCAGAGACTAACATTTAATGGAGCAGAACCAGCAGTAATAAAATGAGAGTGGGTTGGCCAACACACACTGCAACATTAAATGACTTAAGCCAACTCTGTAGTTAAGGAAACAGCTCTGCTCTTGTTATCTCCTATCTGTTGTACGAAGATGCTTTTTCCTAGAGCTAATGGTGCTGCAGACAAGCTGCTCTCCACTGCTGAAGAAATGATGTTAATAACTACACAGAACAGCACTCCACCTTCTCCTCACTTTGTTTTCCACATACAAGGAAGATGCTTTCAGATTAATTTATTCATGCTTAATGTTTGCTTTTACATTTTTTAAATGAGAGGGCTGTGGTTCATTTATGCTAATTACCAGTTGTGTTTCATATTGTACTGCAGCATCATCAAGCATATTGGAGTGAAATTTAATCTCTTTATATTTACTTATATACTCAGTAATTTCCTTTTAAATTGAGAATAATTGTTACATTAATATCCCTGAGAGTCACACTCCTAAACATTACAGTGATGTCAGTTCAATTTTATGACAAAACCTTTGTTTGGTGGCACATTTAGGTGGACATAGATGTTTCTGTTAATTATCAACATTTAGTAGTATCAGCCAATATTGGATATCAGAACTTTTTTACTCTCCAATATCAGTATCAGCTAAAAAAAAAAAAAAAGAAAATACTGGTCGGGCTCTACTGGTTGTCCCTGTATACAGTATGTGTATCAATGCTGCAAATATTTTCTTCCCCTCAGGAAAGTCCTGTTGGACATAATGCCAGCTAAAATGGATACTGGAGAATGATTTTTATACATTTTGTATTTATTTGACAGTATCTACTTTCAGCCAGCTTCTTTCTACATTAGTCCAGAAGAATTGGACGGTGCAGAAAATGGAGGAGTGGCTGTCCTCACTGGCAAAAAGGTTGGTTTATATTGTCAGACACTATTATTTGTTGATCTTTTTTATGCAATACAAAATAGGAGTGTAACGAATGATTCATTATTCAACTAATACACAATTTAATCACTTTTAGGTGGTTCACATGGATGTGAGAGGAAACAAAGTAAAACTGGATGATGATACTGAAATATCATATGACAAGTGTTTGATTGCTACAGGTAAGACACTTAAAATTGCTCTTATGGTCAAATAAGGCTTAAGGCCACCGGAAAGTCATTTTAGCTGTTCTTTTCAGGTGGAGTGCCAAGAAATCTACAGGTCCTGGAAAGAGCAGGAGAGGAGGTGATGTCCAGGACAACTTTGTTCCGCAAGGTCAGTGTTTAGCCACAGGAGGATGATGGCTTTGTGTCACTGAAAATGTTGAATAACAAGAAAAGCAGTAGATCCTATTTGGAAATACTAAATAAATATAATTAT
>KV751332.1:2673799-2688336 GCA_001698575.1 Mola mola | reverse complement strand
ATTTGTTTATTTATTGAGATAAAATGTCCGTAAATCTAGGTATGTTTCTCAGCTGCTCCAATGGTACTAGAGAAGCTGCAGTGCACACTTTTGTCATGTTCGATTTATTTTTCTCGCAAAAATAATCATTACAGTTTTGTCATACAGTAAGTTGAAAGACGGATTAGTCTACTGATATTAGGTCCTCTCATTGAGTGAAGAGTAACTATTACATATCAGTAATAATAAATAAATTTGATGTCCTCCACAGATTGAAGACTTCAAGTCACTGGATAAGGTCTCCCGAAACATCAAGTCCGTCACAATAATTGGAGGTGGCTTCTTAGGCAGCGAGCTGGCCTGTGCCCTCGGCAGGAGATGTAAGACTTCTAATGCTGATGTTTACCAGAATTTATATGTTTTGGATTTGATCTGTTGTTAAATTATTGGTCCTCCCTCTCTTTACATCAGCCACAGACTCTGGCCTGGATGTGATACAGATGTTCCCTGAGAAGGGAAACATGGGAAAGGTTTTGCCTGAGTATCTGAGCAACTGGACAACAGAGAAAGTCAAAAAAGGTTCATTTCTTTTTGTATTCTAGCATTGTTAAATTTTCATATTTTATTTTGCAATTCCTTTTATTGAATACTCTACCCTTTTGTTTTTTAGAGGGTGTTAAAGTGTTATCTGAAGCTTTGGTGAAGTCTGTGACATACCAAGATGATAAGTTAGAAATCCATCTGAAAGATGGTCGATTGGTAGGTTCAGTTATATTTGCACAAGTTCAGTATAATTCAGGAAATTACTAGTTATTGATTATTTCATGCCTCCTTTATAGGTGAAAACCGATCACATTGTTGCAGCTGTTGGCCTGGAGCCCAATGTTGACCTTGCTAAGTCCGCAGGCCTGGAGGTGGACTCTGACTTCGGTGGCTATCGGGTCAATGCAGAGTTGCAAGCTAGAGCCAATATTTGGGTGGTAAGTTAATGTTTATAAGGTGGCTGAAATATTCAACATGAGTGAGCAAGTTCACTAACAACTGTGTAGCAAAGATAATTTGAAGGGGAAAAAAAAGAAACTGTAGTTGCAGTTTGGCTGCTTTGCTGCCATGTGGCAATTGTTATACTATCTATGTCTTGTATACCTTTCTCTTTTATTTAAAAATAGTTGGTGTTTATTGCCCACTTTAACAAGGTTTGGTTTAAAAGAAAAAAAAACAAAACACTAACATGTTGGCTTACTTGAAGTACTTTGAACCAAAGCAAAATCCATTATATGACGGTACAGGGGTTTGTTTACTTAGTATATGAGTCACTAAGGGATGGTCCATGACTGCCCAGAGCTGCTTCTAATACCAATAAATACAGGGAAATAATACAATTTGACAGTGTGTTTCTCTTTAAACTAATATACATTTTTAGCCTTTGGTTTAGTGTCCCAGGAAACTGCATCATCTCACATGATGCTACTCACTCGAAACTGTGCCTTCTGATAAGCACTCCAACTCGATTCAGTAAGTCAGACGGATGCACACAGGAGAGAGGAGATGAGATACAGTCAGAAAAATAAGTGAGTCGGAGAAAAGTAATTTCATGTGCTGTGCACTAAAAAGAGAAGTCGACAGTGTGAACACAGCTATTTATAATTCTGACGTACATTCTTCTCAAGGGCAGTTCAAAACCATTATGTATTAAAACATTACCATATTATTGGTATCGTAATGAACATGATGACTGCTGATAAGTGATTCCATGACACGTTAATTAACTGTTAGTAAATACTAATGACTGCGTTAACTAATGTTGATTTACGCTTTATGTAAAGTGTACAGTACCATGATTTTTTTTTATAATCTCTCCAGTTAAATGTGACAACTAAAAATAAATATTGTAGAAGTATTAAATTGTTCTTTATTTGACTTGACAATAAACTACAAGGCTAATGTAATATATATGGCACTGAATCATAAAGCAAGTAACACATTATGATCTCTAAATGAACACTTACTGAGTCAAGCTGAGCTGCACACACAGTTTCATTAATACTGTATATTCCTTTGACCTTTCAGCCTTATCTTTTGTTTGGTAGTGCTGTCCCATGTTACCCCCTGGTCACGGTCCAGAAATATTGCAGCCATAATTTAGTCAGAAAGTCTAATCTATTCTGAACCCCATCTTTCTGAATTTAGGCAGGAGATGCTGCGTGTTTCTATGACATCAGATTGGGCCGCAGACGAGTGGAGCACCATGACCACGCCGTTGTGAGTGGAAGACTAGCAGGAGAGAACATGACGGGAGCCAACAAACCCTACTGGCATCAGTCTATGTTCTGGTGGGTGGGACGTCTTTTTTTCTGCTAGTGATTTACTAACTAACTCCAGGCTAGCATGGGTTTCAGATTCAATGTGATTTGAGCACCATGCTTGCAAGCTATGAGCCCAGATTGAATCTTAAATGAACTGAAATATTTGAGAAAGAGAAATCCAGTTTGAATCCTTGATTGCATGGGTTCTTTGAATAACTTTAAATAAGCACTAGAGCAGCAGCCACAATTCTGCAAATGATTCCTGTTTAATCCTTGTAGAAGTCACGTGAACATGCATGATTGCTTTGAAGTCCTGAATATTATTAAGTTCCCAAATATTTAAGATGCCTTTAGAGGACACTAGAGAAGAAGTCTTCAGCCTCACTCCATGAGATACTTTTAAGCACATCATATATTTTCTAATTTTAACAAAAATAAATGAATAAATAATGGGTACACTCTTTATCAAAGAGTGCACAAAAACTCAAGAAAACAAACTGTACATAGACTGCACTACTGGTGCCATATTTTATAAACAAGACTTTAAGAGGTATGTTGGCATGTCAATAGAAGAACTGGGGGCCTGGATGCTTCTGCATGGTGCCACTTTAAGAGTACAGGCTCTCTGAGCTAAAGGACCACAGCAGGTCCGTTGTCAAGGCCACTTGGCTGTGACGTTACTTAAGGTCAGCAGCCAGCTTGAAACTCATCAGGTGGGTGGTGGTCAGTTGTCACAGAGGATTGCAGCTAAAATTTTAACAAGTGTCCTCTCAGGCCTATTTGTTTGGTGTGTATGTGTTTATAGTAGATGTGTGAGGCACACAAACGTACTGTATTCCCAGTGTTCTGGAAGCTATTTGACAGTTTTAAAGTTGCTGTTCTTCACACTGGAGGATGAACTTCAGCAAAACTATTATCCACAGAAGTTTGAAGATTTTGTTTTGCTTTGGAAAATGTAGTTGACATTACTAGGCATAGGACAGTATGTCGAGTCAGCATATAGGCTTAAAAAATACCATCAGGGTATGTGGAAAAGACAAAATTTTTTCTTTTTTTTTTAATAAAATGTTTAGGTTTATTCAGTGTAGTACCATAAAGATATTGTCAAAATGCAGAGAAAACATATCAAGGGAAGGGGGTGGGTTCTTAGTCTAACAGCTTTGAATGTTATTATTCCCTCAATAAATTTTCTATGTGATGTCTCCCAGGAGTGACTTGGGACCAGACGTAGGCTACGAAGCGATTGGAATTGTCGACAGCAGCCTACCAACAGTAGGAGTTTTTGCCAAAGCCACAGCCAAGGATACACCTAAAGCTGCTACAGAGAAGTCAGGTAGAAGCATTCACTTTAAACTTCAATAACCAAGAGTGAATTTGGGGACCAAATTCTAAATTTGGTCATATGTGTAAAATGTGTGGCAGGGACTGGCATCCGCTCAGAAAGTGAAACAGAGGACACGGCCACCAGCCCAGTGGCACCTTCATCGCCTGCTCCAGCTGAGCATCAGCAAAAGGACGACTATGGAAAAGGAGTCATCTTCTACCTGAGGGACAAAGTGGTGGTCGGGATCATCCTGTGGAACGTGTTCAACAGGATGCCTATTGCAAGGAAGGTATGCATGGTTACTGTGTAAGATAAATACTTTGTGTCATGGGATAACAATGTTGGTTTTGGTCATTGAAAATGTTTCTTATCTGCTATTTGTAGATCATTAAAGATGGAGAGGAACATGCTGACCTGAATGAAGTGGCCAAGCTGTTCAACATCCATGAGGATTAAGATGGTGGGGGTTTAGTCCTCATGTTAAGGCTGAACTCTGATGTCGCCACTCTCCTCAAGACAAACGTGATCAAACATGCAGATTGGGAGCATCAGTTGTAAATTACATCATGTTGCTGTGAAATATTCATATTTGGAATTTCTATCATTCACACCTGTTTTGTTGATTATTTTCTATCCGGGACAGTTCACTGCTCCTCTTCCATCAAACTTTACACTTTTTTCCCTGTTGTTGTTTTTTAAATCCACGGCCATGATGTAATTGTCTGCTTTTCCCCAACAGGCTGGAAAATGTTGAGCATTACCGCTGTCCTCTGTGTGATCAGAGCCGCTTGTTACGAGAGAAGCTGCAATAAAAGCTATTTTTAAATTGGAGTGATCCCATTATTTTCACTTTCGCTCCTTGATAATGGCACTGATGACAGATAGATTGACCTGCAGCTGTGACAGTTCTTAAAACTGTGTGGTTGAGCTCATCTGTCCTGAAGCAATCAATGTGTATGGCTTGGTAAATCCACTGGGGGTGCACATTGGCCCTTTTTAAATTGTGAGGCAATTTTAAATGTTTAAATGTCTAAAAGAACTTATTGTTAGTTTAAATGGGAACAAGCTAAAGGGCACCTGACAAGTACATTTTACAGTGTGTGGAAGTACAATTCACTTGGGTAGAGCCACTGTGCACTGCAACAGAAATGGCATTAAAATGAAGCGCGGCCTACTTATCTTGTCCGGAGGTAAAAATGTTCCAAGCATGCAGAAACTGTTTTTTTTTTTGTTTTTTTTGTTTTTTTTCTTTCCAACGTTAGGCATCCTGTTATTAGGAATGCAATCATGTCTTGCATTCTCACACATTTTCTTATCCTATTTGACACAGTGGGCTCCAGAGCAAAAAGTGCAGTGGCCTCTCAAGTGTGAGGCGAACACGTGCTGCCATAATGTCCCATCGCTCCCTCTTGACATTAATTTTACATGAGTAAATGGCTGAAGTGCCTCCCCCTCTATACGGAGGAATAAACATGAGCTTCCGCATGTATATTAGAATTAGTCTGGCGATTTGAAGATGGAAATCATTAGACCAGAAACATTGGGACAGCTCTGCTAAAGATAACTTCTGGATGTGCACTGACACTCACAAGATATGGGTTACACTTGATTTAATTACAGCTTGATGGCTTCCTCCCACATCCCTTTTGCTGTGATAACGTTTTCTCATAATTGAGGCAATTTGGGTTTTATTTAAATGATCTGATTGCTCTTGTAAACATTTACACTATGGGCTTTAAAAATTCATAAATAAATATAAAAATATTAGTACTGTCTAAATGTCTATGACTGCTTATTTTTAGGACTACATTCCCCTTGAAATAAATTAATATTTCATATTTATTGCCTGTTTTTAGGTAGTGGATTTAATAATTGCTTATAGTGCTCTGGTTATTCAGCCATGTGTGACCACTGGCAAGAAGGCTGAGTTTTATAAAAATGGTTCTTAATGTTTTGGGTTTTTTGTTTTTTTGCTTTTTAATAGATTGTATTTATTTGGGACAAAAATAAGACTGTATATAACATATTGAAATCCTGCATGGTTTTTTTTTTTAACTTATCTGATGCTATTATGAAGAGCAACATGGCCACTCTACATGGGAGATGCTCCTGTCTCTTTAAATACTCTTGCAGTAATTCCTTTAACGTGCATACGGCCATAATAAAAACATAAAGCTCGAAGTCAACCACACAAATGCAGGGCAGGAGGAAAAAATAAATAAAGAAAACTTACCCAGGATTTTGAATTATACAGCAGCAGCTTCCTGTATCGTACACCTGCAGAGAGGGGAGGGACGCTCAGCTGAGTCCAGGAGACAGAGCCTGTCTGGAACAGGCAACAACAAGTCCTCCGCATCTTTCCTTCTTTCAGTTCTTTCATCCACTGGCTCTGCATCTTGTTTTTAATATCTGAGAATGCTGCTGCACATCATGTGCATGCTGTGGGCTTCATCCCCCATTTTTCTTCAAGGCAGGTGAGAGAATTTTAGATGTAGTGTGTCAACCCTCTCTGAACTTTAAGCTGTTTGTAACCGAGATGCATGTCTGTTTTTACAGTTTTCTGTATTGAAGATGATTCCACGTGGATAGTGTTTATAGGTTGTCTTTGAGCAAGATATGTGAAAATTACTGTTACAACTATTTTGTGATTAATGATTTAAGACAGCAGCTTCGTTAAGGGAAGATTTAATTTAAAAATATAAACATAGTATTTTTAAAACATGTTTTTAATTAGTTGTGATTACTGATAAAACAGGATATGAGAGCTCATTGATGATGAGTGACTACTTAAAGCTGAAGCCCCATAGATTGTATTTTTCTGTAAGAAATACAAAATGCAAAGTATGCCGTGGATTAAACGATGTGGCAAAAAATTGCACAATGGCACAAAAGCAGGGTTTAACCTGTATATTAAGAAAAAAATGCAATGCAATGTAGCCTTAAAATATGACCAATTCTAAACATTTCAGCAGATCGGTGCTTAGCTCAAGTGCTGATGGGTATAGTTAATTATAAAATGCATATGATGCCAACCAGTTTAACAGTCTCCTAGCTGGAAGATGCCAATATTGCACGTCTTATGTTTAAATTAGATCAAACATGTCCTGATGGAGCTATTGAATATTAAGATGAAAAAGAGTCTGAGCACATCCAGAGCTTGTTGTCCCGTCCATCATCTGGCAGGTCTGTGCTCTGTAAGGAGATGAAGTTCCCCAGCAGGGCGACCAAGCCCCCCTCTCCATCTGACTTTCTGGACAAACTGATGGGGCGCACATCTGGCTACGATGCTCGCATCAGACCGAACTTCAAAGGTAACAAGCATGCGGTGGGAGGACCTCCTCTTGTCAGGACAGGTGTGAGGAAGAGCACTGCTCATTTTGCATAACAATCTGCGCAGCGAATTAGCACAAATCACTCGCAGATGGGTGAGGAGAGAGAGATGCTGCAGGCTGAGATATTTTCCAACTAGAAGCTTGGTTTGTTTTTTTTTCTTCCTTTTGTGTCATGTGCAGTTACTGTTTTATGCTGACCCACAGCCTTAAGTTATAATATTTTTATACAGACTCCTCTCTCGGATTGCCTTTTTGTCAGAAATGAGCAGTTTTGCTTTTACATTACCCCAAAGGCCTATTTCAAGATAATCTTGATCTCTGGGTGTGAGTGAAGCCAGCAGATTCCCTCTGACACACTTCCCCCTCTGTCTCTATGGTCACATTTCATATATATTTCATACTTGCTCCACATCCTAGTCAACTGCATGATGGGAAAATCCCAGCTGATTAGCTATATATACACTAATGTAACTAAGAGAGAATCAATAAATTATCGCAGCTGAAATATTTAAAGTTTCACTGGTTGACAGATGGACTACAATAATGGCGTGGAGCGTTCTGCGATGACAGCACAATTTCATGCTGGTTATGCTGAATAAATCTATTTATCAGGACACAGCGTGGCACTTTATGAAGAGAACAAGCAGATGATACTTTGCCAGAACGCTCTTTTTTTTATATGCCTTCAATACTTCATGCAGTCTCCAGAAAACATTATCAGTGGTATTTAAGAAAGCAGTGTGACCGTGATGTTTGCTTCTGCCAGGTCCTCCTGTCAATGTCACCTGTAACATCTTCATCAACAGCTTCGGATCCATCACTGAAACAACAATGGTGAGATTTTTTTCTTTTTTGCATCACCATTTAAGTCACCTGGATGATGGAGCAGATAAGCACCTGATTTTATCATCAGATTGTTAGAATACAGAAATACAATGTTGTGTTCTGTATTTTAACTTCACTGTAGTGTCACTGCGTTACTGCATCTGAAAATAACATTTGATTTTTAGTAAAAGTCTTGCAATCAGATAATTAACTAGGTTGGCAACAATATACTTGAATGACCAAAAGTAAAGGTAGTCATTATGCATGATAGCTCATTTAGGAACACTAATATAAAACTGGATTTAAGTGTTTAATGTGTGTACATAACTTCAGTGTTGCATCTGGCAAAGTTCCTTAAATGTACTGCTAGGTACATTAAAATGAAAATTTTGCTGTATCAGCTTAATTATTTTGGGTTCACAAAACATTGCTGGAGCTTCACAGAAAAATGCAGCTGCAGTGTTCTCAGGAGACGGTGGGTTATTGTTAAGAATGTTTAAGAAAATAAAATAATTTAAAAAAGAAAAAATCCAGAGTTGATATGGAAATATGTTATTTAGGCCCCTTTTCAAAGCCAAACTTTGGGGATGCACGTTGACACTTTTAGCTCAGGAGCAACAGTAAAATTAATTTGGGAACAAGTTCTGAGCTTCTTCAGTTGTTGAGGAAAATGCTGCAACACAAGCCTTGGAAACTTTGCCCAGCTTCTGAGAAAATATGAACTGGTCTTTTAATCTAAAGCAATTTTATTCCTTGATTGTTTTGTTATCATTTAGCACATACAGTATACGTCATGGAATTCAAAAACGCACAATATATCTGAAATACAGTGAAGCGGAAGTGGGAAAACATGGAACCACAAAGTAAAAGGACCTAAAAAACTTTATAGGTAAATTTCAATGTAATATCTTAATGTATCTTAGAGTTTCTTAGTAATCTTCAAATAGCATAATGAAAATGCTTCACTGTAAACGAGGAGCACAACCCAGTGAATCATGTATCACAATTAATTTTATTAAACTTTGCTTTAAAGAGCCCTGGCAGGTTTCACTTGCTGCCAGTAAAGAGATTCCAGTGTATGTTAGTTGGATGATGGAGCTGGTAAAAGTTTGTTTATCAGACGCTTTGTGATCCCTGTTGAAGTGTTTCTGGCTCTCCTCCCTTTGTTCGGAGACGATATTTGGAGCCTAAACACACTGTCAGCAGATTATGACTAATTAATGACTGTAAACACCATCTTGTAAGTGTATTACATAATGCTAACTATGACTTTCTTTTTCTCAATCTCTGTCTCTCAAACAAGGGAGTGTTGTTATTTTATGAGGCCCATGGACGGGGTGTTTGGGGACTTTTTTATTTAGAGTTAGGAAGATTCATGCATTTGCTACGGTACCACAAAGGAGGGCCATTAAATTTTAATTGATGATTTAGTGAGTGGATCTTTCTGTCGCTCAGATTATGAGCACTTAAATCTGTTTTCCAGCATTTACGCATATTTTGTTTCCTGCTTGTGACTTATTCCTGTTTACTTGGCTCTCCCAGGTTTATTAAAATGTTATGAGACATGCGAAATAGTCAATGTTGGGGATTATGTCTTACAAATTTACAATCCGTTGGCTTTGTTCCACACTGTAGGACTACCGGCTCAATGTGTTTCTGCGACAGCAGTGGAATGACCCTCGTCTGGCATATAAGGAGTACCCAGATGACTCTCTGGACCTGGACCCCTCCATGTTGGACTCCATTTGGAAACCTGACTTGTTCTTTGCAAATGAGAAGGGAGCCAACTTTCACGAGGTTACAACAGACAACAAACTGCTTCGGATATTCCAGAATGGAAATGTCCTTTACAGCATCAGGTGACCTTTTTTCTTTTTTTCTTTTCTTTCAAAAAGAGCCAAATCTGTTGTACCAGAATGCGACGCCATCAGACATTGCACATTCAGTTCCATGTGTGTCAAGCTGCTAACGCAATGAGAACTTCCTCCATGTGCTGCAGTCGAAGCCTCGAGATATATGATCCAACAACATGTTTGTTTCACTCCAGTTCAGTTCACTTGTCACTGTATTGTCCCACACCCACTGTGACCAAGTTCATGTCAAACAGTAACTGCAGGCTAAAAGAGAATCAGGTCAGTAATGTGGCACTAAAGCAGCAATGAACTGTAGCATAATGGTTTGAACTTTCATTAAAATGTGCAAGGAAGAACGGTTTAGAGCCTTATCAGTCACATCTCTTGTTACTGAACATTAAAAATATCCCTTCACTTTGACCAATTCACCACGCAAATTATTCTCCATAAAACATCCACTCTCATATGTATGACACCAAATTAGGATAATTAGGTAATGTGTTACCATTCCTCTTTAATATTGTTCATCCGTGTGAGATGCTTATCTTCATCCTTGCTGGAAAAACAGGCTTCATACATACTGAAGCACTGTGACTTAACAAATAGAGCACGATTGAGGCATGACGTTTTCAATAGTATATTTCGACATCTTGTGAGCAGGTAAAACACTCTCTTATTTTCAAGAATTTCTCTGCTGTGTTCACAAGTCGTTTTACATCACACACTCCATGTTGTCTGTCAGCACCTGTCAGTCCTTTGTGTGGTTTGTGTGCACCACAGCAGCACAGATGGATGTACAAGAGGAAGGAGAGGTTAGAGCTGGTTGATAGCCCTTAAAAGAGAACAGATATTTTTTCAACATTTGCCTTTTTCCAGTCTTTTAGGCTCTAAAGGTTCATAAAATACATCTTTTTGGGAAAATTACTCAGAGTTCGATCACTAGAGCTGTTTAGCTTGACAAAGCTTTACAATGCACCAGCAAAGGGCAAGTCAAAATGTCAGAAATAATTTACATTTTTTTAACCACTATGCTCAAAATGTCACAGGTAGTGTCGAGCACCCATGTGCTTTTGACTCAATTACTGTAAGATACTGCATAAAACAAATATTTGTACAGTTACTGACGCTGCATCCCAAACACGGCCAGTCAATTCTCAAAGGTACGCTCTTTTCTGATGTTCCGAAAGACAAACAAATTGTGTCTATTTATTCCAAACTAATGCTTGATTATTTAGCAGATTACCAGAGCATACAATAAATAATTTGGAATAAACATGAATTTGTTTGTCTTTCATAAACTTCATAGAACAATGCCCTTCTGGCAACTGACTGTCTAGTTTGGGATGCACCGTCAGCAACAGGAAGCATTGAAACAGACAAACACTGTCAGTGTCACACTCAGGGACATCCGTCTTATACGGTATATTTACAATTATTGAGTTAAAAAATACACAAATACGTCACTTAAGGTATCTATTCCATGCTACCAGATACTTATAATAAAATTTGGAGCACAGTTAATGGCAGAAAAAAACAATTTATTTGCCAATTTTTTACTTGCCGAACGCTGTTGCATTGTATAGACTTGTCAAACTATACAGTCCTAGTGATTAAATTTCTTATTTCATTAAAAAACATAAAAAATTAAATTTTAGAACCTACAAAACCAGGAAATAGGGCTTAGGCAGAAAGATACCTATAGTTCTCCTTTAATGTAGGGTGAGAGGGTGACAAATTATCAGAGGTCTGGTGCTGTGGGTTTAGCACAGTGGAGTATCCAGCTAGTGTGCTCACCTCTTCCTTTGGCTTACTGTCTGTTTTCTAGGCTGACACTTACCCTTTCCTGCCCCATGGATCTGAAGAACTTTCCCATGGACAGCCAGACATGCACGATGCAGCTTGAGAGCTGTGAGTTCATCTTTTAACTGAGGATTGAATAAATGATGTACAGTGTATTTGCCTTGAACCCAGTTACACGTCAAACACACTTTTTTTGTTTTCTAGTTGGCTACACCATGAATGATCTCATTTTTGAATGGCTGGATGTGGGAGCGGTGCAGGTGGCGGACGATCTGATGCTCCCTCAGTTTGTGCTGAAAGAGGAGAAAGGCCTCGGATACTGCACCAAGCACTACAACACAGGTACACGACAACCAGCCAGCCAACTGCCACTGTACACATGGCCAGTCAACTTCCAATGAGTTTTTGTCCTTATCTCCAACTGCGCTTAGGTAAATTCACCTGCATTGAGGTCAAATTCTACTTGGAGCGTCAGATGGGCTACTACCTTATCCAGATGTACATTCCTAGCCTGCTCACCGTCATCCTGTCCTGGGTGTCGTTCTGGATCAACATGGATGCAGCTCCAGCCAGGGTGGGACTGGGGATCACTACAGTGCTCACCATGACGACACAGAGCTCTGGCTCCAGGGCCTCACTGCCAAAGGTCAGACTGTTCAGCATGTGGTACTTAGAAAGCATCTATAAAATGTATAGATTATGCAATGAGACCTGGAGGGTCTTAAAATGCTGTATATGCTTAAATAGATTGGTTAAAGATCGTGTGATGAGTGTGTGACGCATGCATGCAAGTTTCTGTGAATGCAATCGGAAAAAGTTAAAATATAGCTATTCATGTACTACATTTAATATGAAAGCAGAAGTTACTATTTATATGCAGAATGACTCTTTTCAGCAATAATATACAGTATTTATCGATTATAAAAAATTACCCCTAACCCTAACCCAGTGCTATTAGCTATAAAATGACAAAAGGTGTCCCTTTCCATTTCAGTTCTTTTAGGAGTTAATAAAAATCTAACCAACTGCAGGCTGGGACAGAAATCACCTCTAATGAATATTTCATCAAAGTCTCTTAGGTAGTGTTTGTGTAGTCTTGCTAACAATCAACCAACAACAAATGGACACTGGTAAAAAAAACAAAAAAAAACTCCTTCAACTTCCTTGGTGGAGGTAATAAACACACAGCATCAACAGAAAACCATTATGACTCACTCTAACATGTAACTTCCTACACTTCTTATAACTTCATCTTTGTTTCAAGTCACTGCCTTGCATGGTATGAAATCTAACGCAAACATGAAGTGATTTCACTGACTAGACTTTCATGGCGTCACAGGTGTCCTATGTGAAAGCCATCGACATCTGGATGGCGGTGTGCCTTCTCTTCGTGTTTGCTGCCCTGCTGGAGTACGCGGCCGTTAATTTCGTTTCGAGGCAGCACAAGGAGTTCTTCAGGCTGAGGAAGAAGCTCAAAGAGCAACAGCGGCAGAGGATCGTGAGTGCGAGCCCCTTGGGCAGCTGTCACCTGTTACTGCGTGAACTACACAATTCACCTGCATTGCATGTCGCAGTCCAGCCGGCACTGACCTGTAATTAATTTAAGCCATCACCTAACCCCACTGATGGCTGAATATTCCCAACGTACTGCCGTGTCACTTTGGATCTCATAAGTAGCAGAAAAGAAGGGGAGGCAAAACAAGCCAAAAGCCAAACACATTTAAATGTAAAATATTTACTAAGGGAAACAGTGTTGTAGCAGCTGTAGGATTGAACAAATACAAAATACCTGCTTGAAGCTTTTGAACTTCATTTCTTGGGGTAACGCAACACAACTGAAATTTGCTCAGACTTCCTCTTTGAGCCGTTTTATCTTACGCCGACAGACTTGCATTCGCTCTGTAAGAAACAGATGATGCAGATATCTTATTCATGCAGGAGATCTGAAAGATACATGTGGCAAAGCGGAGCTGTGTGCAGGCAACAAACTGTTCGATCACTGCAATCTGTCTGTTTGATGTTCAAATGAATGTTTTTTTAATATCTTCACCAGCAGGCGAGCAGCGACGCTAAGGTCAAAGGATACAACATTCCAGGCAACAATGCTCCTCAAGGGAACGCAGCCCAGCAGTGCAGTGTCTGTGCCCGGGTATGTGCTGAAGAAGTCAGACCTGCGTGATTCTCATAGGCCTTTCAAGCACGCCAATTCCAACGCTTGTTCAGAGCTGATGCTTGTTCTGGAAGCAGTTCCTTGCTTTTTTGACAGCCAAGGAACTGGCTCTCAGCCAAGAAAACTGATTTGGAGTAGCGCCAACATTTTACTGGTCCAGAAAAGGGGCTAGGGACATGAACTAATTAAAGCCTTGTGACCTCTATTTTTAACAACCATAGTTCCTTCTGTGGAAGAATTAAGAAGAGATTTGCATATTGGCCTTTTCAGCCAAGCTGGTTCAAGTGTTCTTTCTTGGATGGTGGTGGAGCTGGTTTAGACTTGGTGCAAGATACCGTAGTGTCACGTAATTTCCATTGTGCAAAGCTCTTTTTCTTTTCTGTGGATCAATCCGAAGACACGGTGCACAAACTGTGATCATTAAAAATGGTGGTCATGAGCTTTTACTTGGCCTGTAGTAACCACGCCCCAGCCCCTGACATAAGTGAATCTTTGTTTTAGAACCAGGTTTGGTGCCATTCAGGATTCTTTGGGTATGAAAAGACAAAGACCTGGTTCCAGAATAGGCACAGGCCCCCAACAAACACTGGAACCAGCTTAGTTGAAAAGGCCTAATAGTGGTCACCAACTGTGACAGCAGTGGTCCATAGAGTCTGTGTCCTTGCACAAAGTCCCCCATAGTTGTTCTAGTGATGCCAAGAAATTGGCAACATAGTGAGGAGATGACTACAGTTTCTCCTGTGGAAAAGCAAATTGCTTCCCAGAAGGTTTGCCTGTTGTGT
Source organism: Mola mola (assembly GCA_001698575.1). Classification (NCBI taxonomy): domain Eukaryota; kingdom Metazoa; phylum Chordata; class Actinopteri; order Tetraodontiformes; family Molidae; genus Mola; species Mola mola. Next base: position 2,673,965 of record KV751332.1, on the reverse strand, counting down.
CAGCTCTGAACCAGCACTAACCCCGGCCAAGAACCAACAGTGGAACTGGCCTGGTTGAAGAGGCCTCTCAATGAGACCAAATGGTTTCTGTCGGTTGATTCTGTGCTGTGTCTGTTTGTTCCAGGAGGAGGAGCTGGCACAGCAGGGTTTACTCTTCCAGAGTTTT
>KV751332.1:2645701-2658163 GCA_001698575.1 Mola mola | reverse complement strand
GTCGATAGTGCGTGTCGAGACAGAAAAGCCTGATCAGATGGTTTTCAGACTTCCACGCCGTCAGGATGTGCAATCACCTCAAGGATGCTGTTGCAGGCTTCAGGTCGTAAGTTTGGCCTCGTTGTTTTGTGGATGTGTGCGTAGTGGGTTCTTCCTATTATATGCAAGTTCTTATATTTCAAAACCCCCCTCTCTCCCATCCATGTTGGCTTCATGTTCAGGTGCCTGTGTGACTAAAACAAAAAAAAAAAACAACAAAAAAAAACTTTTACAGCAATTTTGATTGTTTAAAATCTGCTTCCAGCTTACTATATCCGTGCCATTTTTTTTATTTTATAAAAATAAAATATAACATTTGCATTGCTGTCTAAGTTTTCTCACAGCTAATCCTAATTTCTTTCGAGCAACATGGCTGCAGCTGAAGGCAATGAGCATTTTTTTTTTTTTTTTTTTGTAGTTTTTGAAAATTTTTTGGCTTTTGTTTGTTCGAATTATGTGACCTAAAGCCAAAATCAACTCTGATTTGGACAGTTGACAAGCCGCTCTGCTAGTGTACACTTGTGGCGGGCCGTTGTCGAATTGATGTCTAAAGTAGCACATGATTGATTTAAACAATTAATGTTAAAACTTTTAACATGTTTTATAAAAACATTTAGTTTTTTGACTTATAACCTAATTTATCTGTAGATGCACAAGTAGGATGAGAATAAAATGAATAAATGATACAGAGCATCAAGATGTCTGATTTTTTTTTTTTGAATGTGAGATAATTTAGTTACTAAGGCTGATGTAGATCAATTGTCCCCCAAATAGCACCATTGTTAATATATATATGACTTCTCCAGCCGATTTTATACAAATGACTTCAATTCAGTTCGTGATAGTTGTGATGGAGTGATGAGCGTTGAATACACTGCATCCCAGAGTTGTTCTTAATATATTTTTATTTGTAGTGATGTTGATTGTTGTTGTGCGAGGGAGTGAGGTTATTACCGTGCAGTTCACCAACTCTGAAACTGCTTTCGCCAAAGGTACACTACTCAGATATTCAGCTACTGAATGGCAAGCGCACAGAGCAGGGATGTCGATGATGATGATGATGATGATGATGATGATGTCACAAGCAGCTGGACTTGAAGGAGCTTTTTAGTGACGAGAAGTCACTATTGTAGCAGGTGAATGTCACTTTGAGCATGTTATTACATGGTGTGAGAGAAAAAAAATCTTAAAAAGAAAAAAAAAAAAAAAAAGATAATACCGAAAGTGCTGCTTCTTCATCCAGTAATCAATCATCTGTAGTGGGAAATGCTGGACTTAGTGTTTGCGCTCGACTTTAATAACTGTCCCGCCTTTGCCTCTCGTGAAAATGTTGTAATTTAGGGGGCTTTTTTTTTTAATGTCTTCATTAAAAACCTGAGATGTCCAGTGTTGGTTTTTTTTTTAATCCATACATGAGGAGTGAAGCAAACAAGGCCAACTTGTCTCTACAGCATTCAGTCATGAGAAGAGGTGATTCATTGCGGAGTCATCTTTTTTCTATTGTTTTGTTTCCCTGCCCTCTCAAATGGCTGTTGTGCTTGTTGATGCATTTCTAGTAAGTTTTTTTTTTTTTTTTTTTTCATCTGCTCCTCTGTTTCATCACTTACACATCTCTCGCCCCCTAAAATGAGGCAATAGTATTTCCTTCTCAAAGGTCTTACAGGTTGACATTTAAGTTTTCAAGTGAACAGTCAGATTATTTAATTTTTTTTTTGTTTGTTTTGAATTTAAAGTGTCACATTACAATATTTTTCTTTATTTTAAAGCATGATAATAACCCTCGAATTCCAAACAATGTAATAGTCAATTAAAAAAAACAAAACAAAAAAAAAACCCTCCAGTGTTCACAATTTTATTTTTCATTAAAATGTCAAATTTTCATGAAGAACTTTGTGTGTGTGCATTTGTGTTTGGTATTTTGTCATGCATCTTAAAGTAGCAAAACAGGTGCTCCTGTCACATCTACTGTCGACGCCTTTCTGGTTCCAAGAGGACAAATAGACAGATGTCGCCAACAGTAAGAACACTGATCATCTGAGTCTCAGGTTTGGAAAATGTCAGACACGTTTTTGACTACCAACCCCAGTAAAAGCAGCTCCCAGCTATTCCCAGTCTCCCTTGTTGACTTCAGAGTCAGTCGGGCAAGGACAGCAGGACTGATGGAAGGTGTGAGGCTGTAGAATGAGCTCAGCTTGAGGAGCTCCTGCACCATCAGGAAGCAGGGTTGCTGATTTTTGTTCAAATACGCCCCCTTGTGGACGAAGAGGCGCCATAAAATTAAGTTAAATCACTTTAGATCACTAGCGTCCTAAATTAAATGCTGACATGTAGCAAATTGCTCACAGGCGTACCACACGAAGCTATGAAAATAATTTATTCACTCCACAGGAAATGAATGTTTTGCCACATATTTTACTTCAAAGTGGTGTAATTCTGGGAGCAGTTCACACTGCAGGTGGCATATTTACACCACAAACACCTACATGCATCTTGGTTTGTTTTTTGTTATTTTCTTCTGTGGAATTGAACCAGTGTTTACCCCCCCCCCTCAATTTTGCCTCCTTGATTACTGTGTACTTCACGGGGGGCAGATGGGGCTTGATGGCGAGTGCACTGGTGCTCAGAGAGATTGTCCATTGTGCTGGAAGGTCACTAAAAGGTTTGATCTACGTTTCAACAGCTTGTCTATGGTGAGGCGTTTAAGAACAAGAGCTGGAACTTCATCTCCCACAAGGACTGCTGCAAACAAAAAAAAAAGATGAGCACAGGGTGGACAAAAAAACAAATGAATGACCTCACAGGGCTAAAGAGGCGCTCCAAATTTACAGTGTAGCCTCAACTGTCACTAAAATGCATCAACGCCTGCATCAGATCAACGTGTCAGTCTGGAAAACACGAGCAACACATGAAGGTGGGTTTTTCAAAATCTTCATAATTTCCTTTTCCTCTATACGATTTAAAGTTAAAAAAAAAAAAAAAAAAAAATGTTCCACTGTCTGTAAAAAAATGACATGGCACAAACTTTAAGTCTTAATTCATCACAAACAGTATTCATGTTGCTCGGAGGTATGAAAATAAATCTCCAGCCATGACATGGATCCATTACTGAGATGGTGGCAGTGATTAGTGGAGGAAGAAAACGCTCACTGCTAAAAGTCCTGCATTCAATGCCTTATTTGAGTGAAGGAGATCAAATAGTACCAACAATATTCAGCTAAACTATCAAAGGTAAACAAAAATTACTTGTCTGAGTGTTATTTATACAATGAACAACATTATATTTAACTGATCCATCAGTGTGGAAAGGCAAAACAGTCCATTCAGTATCTATTGTTATCATCATTGTGGAAGATAGATGGCATTTCTCTGCCACACAGGTCAAGAAGTGTTTTATGGAACAGTTTCTCCTATCAAAGGCCCCCGCACGTTTTCTTGAGTCGTCGCATGCTGCTTGGTCTCAACAGGCACGGGGAGCTGGAGCAGTGTATCACCCGGGCGCATTGCCTGCTCTCTGGGATGAATATATCAGCTCGGAGCAGACACTCCCTTACATTTAGTGATCTGCGATGACCACCGTAAACCTTACATCAGCAAATGTCAGGCGGGCACCTGCCAGAGTCTGCAACTGAACAAATACAGCAGACTTTACCTAGCATCAGCAGTGAGCCCAGCCTGGAGGATTCAAGAAGGCTTTAACAGACGGCAAAATCACAGCAGGGGCTCACACACACACACACATACAGTATATATATTTTACAGACACAAATTGCCTCTATGATCTCACTCCGGGGCTTTCAGGCTGTCCATCCTGGTGCTGAGAGCTGCACCAACCTAATGTTGACGATGACCCTCTCTTCCATACACCCCAAACAGAACATGCAGCATAGCGCTCGAGAAATATAAGGTAGCGGTGATGTGTCAGTACTGATCCCGATACTAATATGGCAGCAGTCCTGCATTTTTAACCCTGTTATTAGAATCTTGAGTTGTCCAGTTGGAGGTTTTTAATGCGCATGCTGCTTTACATGTTGATAGTTGAGCTCACATGAGCTTCTGTGGCTATGCTGTTGGATAGTTTAACCTACAGCAATGCCTCACATACGATATGATCATCATAAGCTTGTAGCAGAGATGCATTGATTTATTGGCTCAATATTGGTATCGTTGTAGTGGCAAACAATAGTCTGTTGTTTAATTCATTTTGCGCTGGCTACATCGGCTTTCCTACACCTGGCTGCAGCTTTAAAGACCCCCTCTCAATCTTAATCTACATAGGAAACCCAGGGATCCAATCCTGATGACTTGTGTGGGTCTCGTTGCCAGTTGTTGTTCGTTAATTTTTTCACATGGACTATATCTTTATTTCCTCGACACAAAAGGATATTAAGATTGTGTATCGGCCAAACTGTTACATTAAATATCGGCATCGGCCCAGAACGTCCACATCAGTGCACCCTTAATTTGTAGGATGACTCTCCTGCATGAACGAATCTCTGAAACGCCAACCTGTCATGAGCTCAGCAGTTGCTTTAGCTTTCTCTCAACACATAAAGAAAGGTGTGATGCTTCAGCTCACCAGAAACACTTGACACCTCTGGAGATACATGGTTTTCACTGAACCGGGAGGGAGCTGTCACAAATAGTGGAGAAACAACTGTAAAAGTACTATGAAATGGCAGTAAAATAATGGTCTTGAAATTGCGTGTTACTGTAGCCACTTTGGGGACTTTCTGAACCTGTTTTGAGGAGCCTCCACCAGACACACAAGTGGCTCTGTGAGAGCTGGGCCTAAATGTCTGTGTCCCCCCTCCAGGCCTTACACCTCGAACACTCGGAGACATGTCTGGCGTCACGGTGCGACGGCTCAACATGTTTTAAAAAGGAACAGGACAGCACTTTGCTACACTGGTTTTGGACTCTTTCTTTTATGTTTTTTTAGTAAAAAGGAAAAGGTTGATGAATTGACTAATACAGCATGTGTTATAATTCCTGATTTCATTTGTCTTTGTTCTTATGGGGTTGGTTATTCCTCCTCTTCCCCCTTTGAGTTTGGGTTTCCCCTTTTGGTGACCCTTTTGGTGTTTAATGTGCCAGTGCTATGAACTGGGTTTGGGTAATTTCCCGAGGCAGAGTATGCAGAAATGCAAACGCACATTTACCAGGAACGTGTCAGAGTCTGTGAGTCTGGGATTGAGCCCTTTAGGGACTGTGGCCCTTTGAGCTAAATGCTAATGCTAACAACATGCTATCAGTGACCCTGTTAACATGCTGATGTTAATATTGGGCAAATTTTGATGTCACAAGGTAAAAAAAAAGTCACTAAGAGGTAAAATCTTTGATGAAATGTCTGAGGGAAATTTCAGGGCAATTCATCCATTAATTCCAAACATTCACTGTTTACCATAAAAAGGCACAGAAGAGTTCATCCGCTTGGGAACATGACTGCTACAGATAGACTTGCTCCATCTATTAGGATTACGCACCGGACTGTCATCATCCATCACAACAGCTGTCCATAAATGTGGGCTCAGTGTGTCCTCGACTCTCGGCACTTGCAAATCCCACTTACTCACAACTCTATGCATGTAATCCCACGCGGCTAATCATTCACTTCCTGTTTAGCTGCGCTCCTCTCTTTGACACTCGCTCATAGGTGGAGCAAGATGCCAACGCCCGGCAATCCATAAACCCAGGCAGACAGTGTGCCGCAGGTCAGGAAACCTGATCAGCGCTGCACTGAGGAGACGAAGATTTATGGAATTATTGTCAGTCAGACATGACGTGGTCCAGCTGTGTCGACGGTGCGGCAGTTCAAAATATAGGGAACAATTGGACGATGAAACCGTGTAACGAGTGGTGCAGCAGGCCTCTTTGTGGTCATTGGCAATATTCTCTCTGAGAACTGCCGTGTATTGTTCGCTGCTAGGTGGAATTAAGCTTTGTGTGCGGTGGGCTGCTCTGGAGGAGGGGGCATTTTTGTCTGCCATTGACTGCTTTTCCATTGCTCAGGAACAATAATGAGATTTTTTTTCTTTCTTTTTCCTCTCCCCCCCTCCCAGAATATCAGTGCCGCCATTCAGCGTGCTGATTGTGCTTATGAAATTGTGCATATGTCTCTCAATGCTGGAGCAGGGGAAGGGAAAGCTATTTTCAAAACATTAGCAAATTGTTCTCTGTTATTGTGCAGAGATTGATAAGCGTATGCGCTGTCTGAACACACAGACACGCAGTGGAAAAAATATATAAAGAAAACATAAAAAGCAAGGCATGACTTGAAATGGCTGCTGTTACCATCCACGAAATAAAAAGACAGAAACATTGCTCTTTCATAATGCCTTTAGGCTGTGAATAAAGTTTATTCAATTGTGTTTCTGCACAGGTTCGGTGTATCTGTGCTATAAAACATCTCATTTGATTATAAACTTTATGTGTTATGTGTCCTATGTATACATCATGCATTAATGTGATCAGTGAGACATTGATATGACCTTGAGCTTGACCTTGCCTTTAAACTCTGTACTGCCTTTATCCCAAGCAGATTTCCCCCAAAATAACCTTTTATCTGATGGAGACCGTCTGAATGGCTGTGTTAACCACACGAGTGCGCTTTAGATCACAGCTCTCAGCAGCATTCGTGGCGACTGTAGAGGCGAAAAAAAACAGTTTTTCTGAGCTTTTTGCTGCTTTGTGTCACAACAGCAGCACTTTGTAGATGCTTCCTTTGATGAAAGCACATCACAGCTAGATTACGCCGTGCTGTGATGTAGCTCTCACCTGACATAAGAGGTGTCAAAGTAAACATTTGGAGCTCCTTTGAGGCCATTTCTCCCATAAAATGAACAGAAAATTCAGCGTGAAAGCTGCCGGACTCATCAGCTCACAGAACACAGCAAATAACACAGTGCAGAGATTGTTCCTTTTGGGGGGCTAATTAATTAACTGGCAGGGCTTTCATTCTCATGGAGATAATGGAAGTGTTGGTATTGAGTTGAAAAATAATCAGCGTGAGGATGTTTTACACTGAGAAATGCTTGGATGTAAAATGTCAGGGTGTGTTAGTGGTGCACACTCTAACTGTTGGACTAAAACAATATTAGATTTAACAGGCCTCTTGACCTGCCAGCAATAAACACTCCAACACCTACACACATGCACATTCATCTCTCATTAATTTAATTGCTGTCATAATAGTTTTGGGGATACCTCAGCACAAAGAGGACACAAAGACAGAGTTTTGCAGTTACCAACTCAAGGAATCATTAATCCATTGCTAATGATCCCATCAACATCCCCCTTTACTTTGCAGTTCTTCTCCGTCCTCCAGTAATAACTGACACTCTCACCTGCTTTAGAGTCTTTTCCTCACTAGTTTGCTGAAGGGGAGCTATTGATTCTGGAGCATCAGATCCATGAAGACAATGATGATGAACAATGACCAGACAGCTGCATCCTCAGTGATCCGGGCCAAAGCCGATGGCCTTTGTGAGCTTGTAATGCCTCATCTGGTGGATAATATGAGAGAAAAAGAGGGAAGGAGACAATATGTGAATTTTCTGAGTCAGTTCGCCCATGGCCTTGTCTGCTGTAGGCCAAGTCTAAATATTTAGGCTGTAATTTCTTTGATTTCTGACCCCCCCCCAAAAAAAAAACTTGAAAGAGTACTTATTTTCTCTGAAACACTATTCAACCATAAAATACTGCAGATGAGTCTGCAATGATAAGCAAGTAGAAGAGCACTTTGATGATGAATTTTAGGCTGCATATTATATCATATTAAGCATATTAGGGAATTGATGAAAAGTCAAAGTAATGGAATCACATTAATTTGAATTTGAGGAGCAAGAAAATAATTGCATGTAAGAATATAATAAAGTCATTCAAAAATATAGATAATGGTCACATAAAACCTGATTTAAATGTATTAATGTCAAAAGTGCACCATGTCATTACCGGCCCCTGTACAGTAGGGGGCAGTATTCACCCCTCCAATGACACTGTTGGTTGCTCACATTTAGACATGCTGAATAAACAATGCAACACAAAGTGACCTCAATATATGCATCTGGACCTTAAACCCAGACTCATCTCATAACACTGCTGTCAAGTGAATAAAAGCAACTTAAAACTGACAGCAGTGCAAGAATATGCAAAATTCCACCACAATGCTGCACCAAAACAATAATGCCTGTAGTATACTTAGCTAAGCTAAGCTCAGGTTTAGCAAGAAAAACATACACATTAAAAACAATTAGATCATTTACAATATATACATATACTGCAAATTTTTTAACAGTTTTTGTGTCAATACGTGAACACAAGATACATTTTAATAAACAGCCAAATATAGATATTACCTACAAATTTAAAAGAATCGTTGCAAATTCACCATCAAACCACATGTTTGTACTTAGATTTGTCTCCAGTGGTCGCTTTCCGATCGCTTTCCTGACGCAGATGCTTGGGGTGGTGATGGAGGTTGTTTATAGTTTCAGGTTGCGTAACTGCTGTGGGCTGAAACTTCCATGTGATTGAAAAGCCCTCGGACAGGTCTTCTTCGTCCCCTCATGTTGCACACTAGCGGCCACGGTGACTCAATATCATCCCTTGAGGCACATGTTATATTATAAAAAAACAGGGAGCAGCAAGTTGGTTAGCATACTAACTCCAGTGGCTATATACAGTACAATACATTGACATTTTGGACATAGCATTACCCATTATGTTGGTTTCCCCTTATGAGGTAAGTTCATTTTTAAAAGTATTAAATTGAAATAGTGGCCAGATCTTACCCTTTAAGTCACTCCACACACATTTATTGCAAAGTATTAGCCAGATTGACGTTGACTCCTTGCACATAATGAAAAGGTCATGTGAGCTGAGAACATAAACTGAAGGTAAGGACACATTGAACCCCATTCTTGTAAGAGAGTCAATTAACTCACACCGGCCCACTCCTGTTTGTTCCTTATCTCCGCCTCCTAAAAAACAACCTGGGGACCAGCTCCACATATGAAGCTGTCTGCATTCTTGGCTTGCCATTCCCAGAAGGTCATTTGGTTAATGCACATTTGAGTTTTCATGGACTCTTAACTAGTTTTTAATCAGAAATTATTAGTGAATTGGAAGGCTGTGCAGGCGCACAACTCTCCGCCGGCAGGAGAGTGCCCATCAATGTCACGTCAATTTCCATGCCAAAGGCTACATTAGGCCTGCGACTGGGAGGAAACAGCCACCTGAGTGCCTCATCTCCCCAACCACAGCAGTCTTCCCATCAACTATTGACTCTATTACACAGCTCTGTCAAAAAAATTTTCCGCTTCAAAAGAGGAGCAACCATTACATGGCTGTGCAGGGAGATAATTTAGTGATGCACATAAAATTAACTACATATCCATTGAACATTGCTCATTATTGCACTTGAATTCTTACAATACTAGGCTTGTGTGAGGGTCCTGGATCCTTCCCAACCTTTCATTCCATTCCCATTTTCAAGGTATAAACACAGCTAGATTATTAAGACTGCACGGCACTATAGAAATAGCTGTCATTTTCCTCTACATCTAACCTACCTGTAATTGGCAATTAAACATGCAGGCATCTCAGACCAGCTCTTAATTACTGATCATAAATGCTGAGGGGCCCTGAGGTGTCCTCGCACCACATCAGCGCATGAATATGCATGGCGTCCAGGTATTCTTCTGCTCTGCATTTCAGACTGACGCACACGCAGGTGGCAGCAGAGCGTCTCATGAAACACTTCTCCTTCATTACCCCTCCACAGTAGCAGCGTCTCTGCACACTGTGGTTTTGTTTGTGGGTTTTTTTTTTAAATTTCATCTTATATTGTTGTTTTTGCCAGGAGCTGTCACATTCAGTCTGTTAGCACTGGCTCATGGGAAATATTCGCAGGGCTGCTGGTACGAGGTGAGGCCATCACAGGAGCCGGTGAAATGCGGCCTGACACGCTCATATTTAGTTTGTGTTGTGTTGTCACAGTCTGCAAGCTGCCAGTCAAACATATATGCAGACTCCCAGAATTTTAGCATTTCTGATTGAAAATCAAAATCAATGTAAAATGGTTGTAAGGAGAAGAACAGTGTGAGTTCTTTGAGAAATGATGTTCACCTGACCGTACAGATCTTCTCGTGACGACTCCCCCTCAGTTTGCACTGTAGTTGATAGCCATGATGCAGAGAGAGTTCTGTACAAACTACCTCAACACCTTTTGTAGAGGGACAAAAATTACTAAGGAAAAAGTGAAAGCCATCATTATGAATTGTGAAGCCTTAATGTATCTGATATTAAAACTCAAATGAGAAATCTGACCTTAAGTATCAAATGCACTGGTAAAAGTATCAATAATAATAAAGTAATAAGTGTATAATATATGATATTCACATTGTTTCAGATTATCTAAATATTTTTTAACCTATAAATAATAAGGATTTACTGTTGTGTAAATTCTGGGCCGATACTGATATTTAAAATAACAATTTGGACGATAACTGGTACCCTTTGGTTAGAAACAATTAAATCTTCTGTATTAAAACTGAAATGACAGACAAATGACGTGCGTCTTATTACGTAAAAACACAACATGGACATGTTAACCTGGTCAAAACTATGATTTTCATAAGAGGGCATCTTTGAAGCTGCAGCCCTGTGTAGGATAGCAGATTTAGGCCAGTTCAAAATGACTGAGACACAACAGATTGTTAGAGGTCACTGGTATTGTTAAATGCCACTTTGTTTGCTGATACACTGATACTGTATATCAACATTGAGACTATTGTATGTACAGTATATGCTGGTAAGCATGTGTAATTACATAGATTCACAGTATATCTGTACATACTGTATATAAAAACGTGTGCATGGTAATGTCAATGTGTCTATGGACAGAAATAATTCATCAAACCCCAATCCTGCAAGAGTCACCTGATATGCACTCTAACCATACAAATCAGGCTCCCTGCTGATTCTCCCTCTTTTTTTTCATTGCTTGTTTGATATTTTCTGTCCTTCAGGTTTCTGTATTTTTTTGTACGTTTATATTGTCTTTTTGTGCATTCATAGTTTGGTGAGTAAAGGGGTACAAAAAACATTTAAAAATCCAATAAATAGATTAATAGCCCATTGAGAAAAATGCATACATTTAAAAATACAAAGCAGTGACTCAAATTGTCAAACAAATTTAGTGTAGCGCACAAAGTACAATATTTCCCTCCAAAATGTCACAAAGTGGAAGTATCAAGTTGCAGAAACTGGGAAGGTACTGCATGTACGGTACATTCTCACGGTGGAGACCCTGTTGCTCAGTTAATACTCGCAGCATTTTTACTTTCAAACAAACTTTGGTTCCACAGATTACTAGCAACTTCCCTTTCTCTGTGGTGAGCTGACATTTAGCTCCCATAATGACTGCTGATTGTCTTTGCGGCGTTCCACCAAAGACTGGAATCCTTGTGTTTAAGGGCCGACGAGTGGCGAGCTCTCTGATCCTAATGGCACTTTTAATTAGCACTTAATTAAAGGTAGGTGGACTGGAAAGGTCAGCCAGTTAGGCCCTCTGAGTCTAAAACACAGACAAGTGCCAGCGTCGACTGTTAGATGATTTTGTCTGCTAATTACAGTGACCAGGATCTGGACCACACTCCAGTTAGACCCCAGTTAATGTTTGAATATGTCACATCACCACAGCCACAGATATTTTTCAATCCATTTGAAACGTTTCATGTATTTGTAAGCGTTCTTTATTGTTGAATGACAAACAAAAAAGAGATTTTCTCATTTTGATCCCTTTTTTAAAAGCTGTAATTTAACAGATGAAACGGGAAGATACTGTGATGTGAGCTTGTATCTCTAAAAAACAGAGCTGCAACAAATTATTGATCTCAGTCAGTATTATAGATCACCGTGTCCGAATGAGTGATGAAGCTGTCGGACTGCTGGTCTCACCTGACAAGCAGCTTCAGTTAAAAAAAAAAAGAAATGTTCTGATCCCCGAATTTAAATGCAAGAGCAACATTTTCTTAACAAGAGCAATCTATCACTGTAAATATTGACCGAATGATTCTGTGAATCTGCCAATCAATTACCATCACACTTCTGTGTGTGGTTTCCAGTGCAAGTCCAAGCAAGTGAATCAGAAATACCTGACATATTTTCAGTCGTTCCTTCTCCTGCGTCACATCAGAAAATGTATTAGATTTCTGTTTCTGACACCTGAAATGAAATTCTCCTGAACTAATCACACTGTGACAAACACAGAAAAGGTAAAGCCTAATACGTTATGCAAGCGTGTGTATGTGCTTGTTGCTATTGCACAGCTCTGAGAGGCCCATCATGCAACGTCCTGTTTACTCATCTACACAGCCTCACCGGGCCTCAGCTAATATTCATGCTCTCTGTGCGATGCAGCTG
>KV751332.1:2631354-2645586 GCA_001698575.1 Mola mola | reverse complement strand
AACCCTTTAGTTTGTTCACCGCTTTCCCTCCTCAGTGCATTTTGGTATTCAGTCTCTATTAATCCTGTGACCTCTAAAAGTATCTCAGTGCAGATACGCTGCGTGTGCTCCGCTGCAAATGTGAAACAATAAGAAAAGAGAACCTGTTTGCACAGACAACAGCTGCGTGTCAGCATCCAGTTATGGGACGTCAGCAGATGCTCATTCCATTATCATGATAAACATTGTACATCATAACAAATCAAAACAGAATAAAGCAGTGAAAACAAGTAATATAACAATTCAGTTTATTTTATTTATTTTCCAGACAGACACATCAATTTCTGGACCACAGTAGAGGATGGAAACCTTTCACAGACAATTTTTGTCAATATTATTATTTGAAAATACAAATATAAAATTAGACTTTCCACATTTGATATGTGAGAGACCCCCATCCATTATTATTATTATCATCATTATCATTTTTTTAGTATATTTTACAACAGGGCTTAAGCAAGCCATATGATAACCTGAAAGATGCTTTCAGATGTCAGTCAAGTCTGTCTGTCTCTCGCCATAAAAAGTCGGTTAACATAAAAAAAAGGGGCAAGTGTTAGGAATGGGCAGGCGGCAGTGAGGAGAACTCTGTGCTTGGCCCGCGCAAAACATGGAAGCACAGCATAGCCTCGCATTGCCGTCCATGCACTCTGAAGAGCTCCCGGGCTCCCCTCGAGGCCACTCAGTCTACTCCCGACTCGACAACATGCTGGAGGGTGGAGGCAGGAGAGGGCGGGGGTTAACTGGTGGGGCAGTGGACGTAAGCTAACTAACAATGGCGGTTCGACCCTGTGAACCTGTGTGCGAGGGGTGTTCTGTATACAGCAGAGGTCTCCAGTCTAACACCGTTTAGGTCAAATGAGTTGAAATTGCAAGTATATATAATCATCTATACACTTATATATATTGCAACTGCGTGTTTGGCGATGAGCATGAGTGGGGTGGCAATGGTTTCGGACTGAGAAGGGAAAATTCACCCAGGCGGACTTGTGCGACCTCTGTGGCCTCGGGGGTCTCCATTTGTGGACACGAAGTTTGCAACAAGATCCTAGAAACGGTGTTTTGGGCGGGATCACCTTGTGGACTGGGAGACTAAGTCTGTGGTCACTGTGACTGTATCTCTCAGAGATAAGGGTACATTGTCTGGCTTTAAAACCATTAGCACCACTATGAATAAGCCTCTTTTGGGCATAAATGCTCAAGAACGCTCAATGAGGCTTCAAAGTCAGTGTAATTAATTGGAAATGGAGAGGAGGCCAAAGCAGCGCTTGTCTGATGCCCTGGCCTTCTGGCAGACAGTTGTTCATATTCATAAAACCGAATTGACTCCCGGGCGACAGAGATCTTACAAGCACGTGCGCTTCCAGGGTGGGATTCTCCCACTATGGATGGGATAAACTGTTTGGCCATTGCCTAGCACTTGCCTCAAGATTCAAGTTTAAATGGATACGGTAGTACACTACAAATGTCAACACCTTCCAGGTTGACTTTTTTTCTTTTTTGATTATTTTATATATTTTTTTCTTAAACCAAGACCCCCTGTCCCCTCTCCCCAAATGGATACGCTAGTCTACTAAGATGTGAAACATTCATCAGCTGTAAACTGCTGTCAGTTTGAGATAAAATGAAATTACAGCAACAGAGCCATGCTACCTTAAAGTCCAAGCTACAGGATCACAAAACAGCAATAAGAGTCAAATCTGACACCGGGGAGGAGAAATTGAGCCATTTCAGGACATATTTGTTTGTTTTTTTCGGTTAATTACAGTCTAAGAGCCACCAGGCTTTGCAGCAGTGACACACACATGCACACGCACAAGAAAATAACTAGGAGTTTTTTTCTTGTTGCACCGTTGGCTTTTTAGATGAAATGGCAGCAGGATTGGAATCGATGACAGCTTGTAATGGGCTTCTTGTATTGGTTTGTAGGTGGGTTGAGTTACAGTTTATTATTGGATAAAATATTTAGATCAATTTGGGGGGAAGTGCTGCAATTCCACTGGAAGACAGGCTTCTTTATCCCGTCAGTTTGAACCCACGGACTGTTTCATGTATTGTTTTTCTACTACGGGAATATTTTCGACATTAAAATGTGCAAATGAGGAGAACATAAGCATTAATACTGATTATTTTTCTTTGTTTTGGGGCAAGACAATTTTTTCCTATTTTGTCTTGCCAACAAGTTTAATATTATTGTTGCACATTAACAAATGATCCTTGCTGGGTTTATTGGATAAACTGTCTATTAAAAAGCTGCCATTTCTGTACATATTGGATTCAATTTGACAGCCTATACTGGGACACTCATTTATTAACGTAACAGTATGCAATTTTAAGACCCCGTGAGGTGACATAACTAAAATGACTAATATTCAATCGAAATTATGTTTTATTAAAATTGTAACTGGCTCCAAAATCACTCAATCTGTGGCCGGAGTGGGCACACAGCTTGAGCTCCAACACTGAACTGACTTTTCTTTTTTTGTTTTAATAGGCTTGTTTTTGCTTGAAACACAGCTGCCTGTGTGAGGTTTGAATTGCGCACACGCTCGGACTTGGCGTTAATTTCAAGTTCTACTGTGATCTTTCCAGCTGTCAATGAGCGGCGGCTAAAAATTGCTCTCATTTCACAATCTTTTAACACCTGTTAATATTCCTCCAGCACGGTAAAAAAAAAGGATGCCGTGATACTTTGCCGTGAGGATGTCTGCTTACCAATTTATATTAGTCCTCTATTATTTCTTCATTCCACAAAAGTGTGCTAAGAACACTGATAATGGATTAGAATCAACATCAAAATCTAAGATTTAAGTTATTAGGCTAATTGATTAAAGTTTCAAGAGATTAAAAGGGCACCTGGGATGTTTCCAAAGTGTCCAGGTATTGAAAGATTTATTTCAACAGCGCTGATATTATGACTCTTCTGGTATTCATTGGCATGTTTCTTAAAAAAATATGAAATATATTTTACATAAAATCGTTTTTTTTTTCCATGACTTGTGTCCCCTATTAAAAAATAGTCAAAAACAAACAAACAAAAAAAGTTTTGCATATCTAGCATTAGCATTTAAGGTAGTATGGCACACCCCTTTTAAAACATTCAAGGGTGGGGATCCAAATAATGCCTTCCATCTTACAGCAAACGGTTTTTCTCTGTTGTTCATCAATGAGAGCTTTGGTTAGCTGAAACCATGTAAAAGTGGCAAAACCAAAAATAATAAGAATAAAAAAGTGAAGCAAAAGAACAGGGAATAAATTACAATGAACCTCTATCAAAATAATTGTCAGCAAATATCAGAATAACGTGATCATTTAGAGAAAGGTCTATCTTGACTGGTCCTAAATCCACTATTCACTACAAGTATTATATTAATGAGTCCTATATAACATCTACTTTGTAAGTACAGGAGATAGAAAAAGAGCGCGAGGGTGGGAGGGATAAGTATGTGAGAAAGGAGAGGTAGAGAAAGGGAGAACAACAAAGACCACTACACTGGTATCAAAGACAGCACTCCGTTTACAAGTTAACTGTGATTTCTTTACACACTAATGAAATACATGAATGATCAACAAAAGAAGTCAGATCTCTGAGGATGGGGAATGGAAAGAGAGAAAGCAATGGATGCACAGTACATTTTAATAGTATATTACAATTATTATATATAAACCACAAAGTATCAATAAAACTCTGATTAAACTTATTATTTTTCTTTAACATTTGAACATTGCAAGTTTTTTTTGTTTTTTTTTCATTTTATCTCTTTAAATTATTACTTGATCACACCTCCATAATCACGTACTTCAGAAGTATCCAGCATAATTCTTAACCTGGTTGTTTTGAAGCAAAAGAGAACGGGACAGGAAGTGGGTAAAATGAAAACAGCGAAATACACCTGCTGCAGGTAAAGTGTTTGAGGACACACGCCATTCATTCCATCGGTGACTTTAAAAACCTGGACAACACTCTGGAGCATGTTATTGTTATTAAAATTTGTCATGAGCAAAACCACGGACCACACATACTGTGTAAAACCTGTTGCAGCAACAGATGGTGAATAATTCAGTGTCGTCTTTGGACCCTGTATACATTTCTCCTGATGAGACACGGGTCTAATATATCAAGAAACTGAAGCGTGCACGGCAATGTATCAGTAATTTCCCAAGCTGTTAACTGACCTCAAAACTTTGAAATGTTTCTAATCGAGAAGACCCCAAAATCCTTCATACTATCCCAAAGTACAGGGCCGATTTCAAAAAGCCAACATATACATGTGCAAATAGGAAAATGGCCTGTACTTTACTACTCACAGTGCAACGATTACTTGCTTTATTACCTTTCAGTGTTTTCAGTTACTTTTGCCACTAGAATAAATTAAAAAAAATAAACACAAAACCTGCCAATGATAGAACTCGCAAAGGCTGAGGTATGGTATCAAAATGATTACTTTCCTAATTTCGTTCGCAAAGAACCGATTTGGAAAACGAAGCGTTATGTAAAGGCTCGGGCGCCGAGCCTGGATATTACCGTGTTCCGACGACGAATCAGGAACAAGCCGGGTGAAAAGGAAACAGTAACAGAGCTAACAAGTTCCTGTCAGGAGTATAAAAGTGTCAGGATGCACAGAGCACAGTAAAATGCCTGGTTCAGTTCTGATCTTCACATCTACGTACAGTGTGCTTTGGATTAAATCATCTTTTTCCTCTCTCTTTGAAATGATACTGATATCTTAACTGTTAGACAAAAGACCAACCAGGCTGTTTTTTTAAATTACTATTATTTCTTAAAACTATGCTGACTTAACTTTGTAAATTTGCTGGTATGACACTTTGTAAAATTATTCAGCTTCGGTATTTACAGAGCAAGTGTGTTCTGTTTGTCTCTGGGGACATTATACCGTCTTCCAGCAGAAAAAAGTATAATAATAACTGTTTACAGCTTGATTTTTTTTTTTTTTTTCTTCTATTCACACGCTATAACATGTTCTTTTGACACACCATCACAAAAATATGCTATTCTCTCACTGAGTTGGTTATATGCAGTGACTGGAATAATATGTACAGCTACATTTCTTTTTCTCAAGTTTGAATTCACAATGTAGTTATATGAAATTTGTTATAGCATATATATATATTTCTAAACAACAAAAACAACACTTATAAAAAAGGACCATAAAAATATTGGAGTCCTCTTTGTATTGCCCAAAAATAGGTAATTATGATTAACAATGAGAAATCACAAGAAATAAAACAGCTACTAAGGTTTATTACTTAGATACCCTCTTTAAGTTTTCCTTAATTTTTTTTTCTGTCTCTCCACACTGAATGTTATTTTTTTTTTTTGTGGAAAGACTGGAACATCCGATCACTTCTCCTTTACACTAACCCATACAAAGATGAAGACATGACTTGCAGATATTCTTGGCTATGACCCCCATATTTAAAAAAAAAAATATTTAGACAAATCTACGGTAAGATCAAATAAAATGACACAAAAATTAAGGTCAAACTAAAAACAAAACAAACAAACAAAAAAAAAAAAAACCATCAGAGGGTAACAGAGGAAGGAAAACAGGTGAATGAAAGTGACATGAAACATTTTACCAAACCAGGCTGTAAAATTATAGGAGGTTTGGATTATAGTACAGCAGTTGTTATTTTTCTGAGATGACTGACGTTTCTTTTCTTCTTCATATGGGGCCGACCTTTGTTCTTTTCGTCCGGGTGATGCCTTAGTGCTCGAAGTTGGATAGCATCACCTGCACACAAAGCCAATTAGAAACTTCGTCCTGTCTTTCTTGGGCCACCAGATAAACTCTGCTGGGTGATAAAGGGGGAAAACAAGGACAACAGCAGCATTAGAAAGACTGACATGAAAAGGACATCGCATCGCCGCTTCATCCGAGTGTATAAAAATGAAGCCAAAATATCTGTGATAAAGCTGCCATCTTGACTTAAGAACTACAATGACAGAAAATGTCCTTGGGAAAAAACTGTTTATGTTTTCACAGTTGTCTGTGTGTTTGTTAGCGCGATTCCAGAAACACTACTTGACCAATTTCGATAAAATTTCAGCTAGCGTTGTGGTTCATGTGTCACCCATCAGGAGTTGCCAACTCTCCTCAACCTAAAAATCACACTTAGGAATGCTAAGAACAAACAGTAATACCACAGTATGGTAGAAAGCAGAAATATGGGCTCACAGAAAAATACTGACCTTGACTGATTTATTGTTGTCAAGAATTTAGCTGTGCTGGTGGAGGTTTGAACTCTGCGAGTGCCCTCTAGTTTGAGGTGTACTTTAAGTGTTTTTAGGAGAATTGGTTCATGGCCTATACTGAAGCCCACCACCAGAGGACAATCTAGATGTTTTGGCTTCACTTTTGGGGAGCTCTCATGTCATCCATCTTTCTATACAGTCCATCTGTTCATCGAATTTGCATAAATCCTGACTGTAAATACAGTCAAAGTAAAATTCACTGAGATTGGAGATTAATATGCCCTCCAAACTACATTTTAACACCGGTTGAGGCATAACAACATGAAATAAATGACGGTAGCTATCAGCAGGTCAAAATTTACTATAGGCGTAACATTAACACATGTAATCACAGTGGAAAACACACTGTTTAACAACTTGGTGCATTTATGTTCACACTAAAAAAAGGATACAACTATACACCACTTTTTAAACACATGTTCTCAAACATTCTAAGCGCATCACAATATCTACACAACATATACAGACAACAGCTGGAAGCAGACTAAAAGCTCAAGACACCTCTAAAGGGTTTTACATTGTATGTGTAAGGGGCAATGACAGCAATACAGATGAATTAGTGATAAAATAAACATGATGAAACTGAAACGTTTGGTTCCTCATAAACTGAAATATTTAATGATTGATGGCCATTGAGTCGTTATTGAGAGATCTGAGATTAATTTTTGTATATAATCATGTCATACACATTATAAATTGGCTACTTGCTAAAAACACTGCAAGAATACTGATCAATGAAAAGAAAGGAAAAAAATGCAGAACTGGTAGTATGTGTGTGTGTGTATACATATATTTTGTGTATGTGTGTGTGATTTATTTCCACAGTAATTCAAACTCAGCAGGACTGAATTTACTGATATTCTTCACTACTGTATTCCCAGACAAATTTGCAAAAAAGAAATAAACCCTGCCATCACACTCACACTTTACTACCGGCTCTGTCATTTTGAGGGAGGTGAATAAACAATGCATAATGTGATGAACATATAATAGAAAAATGCACAGTAAATAAAATGCAATACCTCTGATGAGATGGCAACCGGGCCACCTGTTCAATGGTATCCATTTGTAAAAGCTGTCGCAATCAACGGGCCCTAAAAGTGTACAGTTAGTGCTGTTGTCAGTATGCATTTCAAGGAGAGAAAAGTGAGTATCATATCAAATGTTGTTTGCAGTGCACTTTCTCATTCAGTTTGATCATGTTCAGTAGCAGAGCAGGACAGTATTGTCATATGTATTACACACGTACACTGTATATTGTTGTAATGGAGAAATCACTGAATGGTAAAGCATGATAACACATTCTAAGACCCTATCAATTAATGTTATGTGAGCGTTCACAATGTATTATAATGCAGTCATCATCATTTTATGACTACACTAAGACACACATATAATGTTTTCTGACGTAATTTATCTTCAAAAATTATAAAAGAAACTTGACAATAAACTATAAAATCAAGTGTCATATTGATGCTCTTGACTAGTTAACGCCCTTTCTCACCTACCTATACACAAAAACAACTGTAGTAAGGACTCATAGTATTCTATAAAAATCAATGCATTATGACAATAATCATTTAAAGTGAAGCAGAGATTCTTAGAAATAAATTAAAAGGCACTACACCTAACCATTACCTCCAACAACTAAATAATATGATGATGCATGCATTTTACAGCAGACTATGAGACCTTACTACGGCTGATTATTGAGGTGAGTGTAGGTGGTCATAATCAAAGTTAGAATTAATGAGTTGCAAATGGGATGCGGAACTGCAACATATTCTGCATTACTAAGCCGAGTCAGCTCAACTAAATTTTTGCTTGTATGATGCCAAATGACAAAAAAAGTCTCAAGATAATTTCATGAAGAGCTGGTGTAGACCTTTCGCTAAGATTTAGACCCAACATTCCAACCATGACCATTTATTGTCTCACATTAAGATTTAATACTGTATAATGTTTATTGATTTTTTCAATTAAATCCATATGGTGTCACATCTGCCTGGCGACAGCTGAGACGGCTGTGGAGTCAGACTCTCTGTCCATTAGCCCATGATTGTCCTGTTATCTGGGACAGAGTCTTGGTGGTGACAGGGTGTTCCATTTCCTCCTGTGGAATCTCAAGCTGTTCCCTGTGGCCAGAGGGAATATAGATTTCCTCCAGCGAGTTCTCAAAAAACTGGCATCCAGGACTGGAGGTAACCTAATCTGATGTCCAAACCACCTAGGCTGGCCGATTGGAAATGAATATTTGATATTATAATTTATGGCCGATTGTAATAGTTTCCAAAGTAATCACTGCCTATACAGTACACATATATAACACTACCGACTTTGGTACGGGAGACCGGGGTTCGAATCATGGTCAAGGGGCGCGGCAAGAATCCAGTTGGGCCCTTTGGCAAGATTACCTCGGATATGAGTGCAATTATAAATAGGAGAGCCATCTCATCAAGGACGTCGCCAGAGTCAACAAGGCCCGTGTCAGGTGTTGAGGAACCAGGGCAACCTGATGAATGACAGTCATGGACCAGGTGTGACAACGTGGGATTACGGAATGCTACTATACCAGCAAGGGGGATAGGAGAGGGGATACATGCAACGGATGTGGGACCTATAGATGCTTTGAAACCCAAGACCCAAGATAACGAAGAAACAACTCATAACTCTTTGTTCCAAAGTCCGCAATCAACAATTACGATCACAACTAGAGATTGATGAGGTACAACGAAAATGCTACGGCAAGGGGGAACCAGGATGACAGGTCAGGGGGGGATTTCATCACCCCCACACTTAGAGATTGGGTTACAAACCCCAATGACAAGCAGCCCGGAAGACATTGACACAGGGGCAGCTGACCTGAGAATAAGGATAATGGCTAACGAGAAACGATCACCAAGGCTTAGTGGCAGAGTACCCTCTCAAAGTCTGCTAGAGGATGTGAATGCAGCACTACAAACTATCCCTTCTGTGACCATCACTGAGACCAACAAAGTTATATATGCAACAGCAAAAGTAATCCTGCAGCTGCTTGGCTACAAGTAGGATGTGAGCCATAAGGTGCAGTACCCTCCATTGAGAACAAGGTTGGAGGCCAAGATCAAGGCAACACGGAGAGAGGTTAGCCAACTGTCAGAATTGGAAAATGGCAAAATCTCTAAAGTATCTAGAAACTACAGCAAGCTCTTCATAACTGAGGAACTGGAGACTGCCAAACAGAGACTCACAGCCCTGGCTACCTACCTGGAGAGGTACACTAGAGACGTGGATAAT
The DNA here is from genome assembly GCA_001698575.1 of Mola mola. NCBI lineage: Eukaryota > Metazoa > Chordata > Actinopteri > Tetraodontiformes > Molidae > Mola > Mola mola. The sequence continues at coordinate 2,635,994 of KV751332.1, read as the reverse complement.
AAACAGGATGTTCACCACTGAACCATCCAAAGTGTACTCTCAATGGGAGGGTAATAAGATGAAGACTGATCCAAGAGCATATGGGCAGAGGCATCACATAAAACCAATGATCACTGGTTGGTGGACTTGAGAGAGGACTACAGTCATCTCTTAGAACAACACTCAGTAAACATCACAAATGGCAGACATCCAAAAAAGAGTCTCAAAGATGAAGAGCTGGACAGCACCAGGCCCTGACATGATCCACAGCTACTGGCTAAGGGAACTAACTGCACTCCATGAACACCTGGCATCTGTTTTGTCTGGCAGCTCAGATGAAACAGCTGCTAAACGATGGGACCCACCCAGAGTGGTTGACCCAAGGTCAGACGGTCCTGATCATGAATGACCCCCTGAAGGGAACATTTCCATCCAACTACTGGGCAATAACCTGTCTCTGCACAACATGGAAGCTCCTGGCAGGCATGACGGCAGCCAAGATGAGTAGGCATGTGGCTCAATACCCACAGAAAGGGGTTGGTAGTGACACCAGAGAAGCCATACGCCAGCTACTAGTTGACAGGGCAGTTGCTAGAGACTGCAAGACATGGAGGACCAACCTGTGCACTGCCTGGATTGACTACATGAAAGCCAACGACTCAGTGCAACACACACATTGATACTGGAGTGCTTGAAGCTGTACAAGATCGACAGGACACTAAGAGCCTTCATCAAGAACTCAATGGGGCTGTGGAGGACAACTCTGGAAGCCGATTCAAGGCCAATTGCCCAAGTTAGCATCGAGTGCAGCTTATACCAAGGAGATGCCCTATCCCCCCTGTTGTTTTGCATTTGGCTGAACCCCTCAGCCAGATCATCACAAAGAGTGGCCCTGGACACTGGTTTCAGAAATGGAACAACTATCAGCCAGCTGAAAAGTGAGCAAGACATCGACTCACTGATCAACATCACCGGGATCTACAGCAATGACATCAGAATTTCATTCGGTCTAGACAATGTAGCCGGATGATATCAAAGAGAGGCAAGATGAACACAACTGAAGGGGTTGAACTACCAGAAGGCAACATAGCCGATTTTCAGGACAACTACAAATACCTTGGGATCCTGCAGGAAAATGGAAATCATGAAGAGGCCGCAAGGAAGTCAGCCACAGCCAAACACCTACAGTAAAGTAAGGCAGGTCCTGAGAAGTCATCTGAATGGTCAGAACAATTTCCGAGCCATCAACACCTATGCCTTGCCCGTCATCAAATACCCTGCTGGTATAATAACTTGGCCAAACGAGGAGATAGAGGCCACAGATATCAAGACAAGAAAGTTCCTCATCATGCATTTCCAGCACCCTGAGGCTGTACACTAAGCGCGACGAGAGAGGCTGAGAATTAGTGAGCGTCAGAGCCACTATCCAAAATGAAACAGCAAAGGTCCAGGAATACATCAGGAAGATGGCCCCAAAAGATGACCTGCTAATTGAATTCCTCAAGCAGCAGAGACCCAGTGAGGAGGAGGAAGAGGAAGAAAGACCATCATGGAGGGATAAGCCCCTGCAAGGGATGTACCACCAACAGATAGAGGAATTGGCTGATATGGAGAAAACATACCAGTGGCCAGAGAAGGCTGGTCTCAAGGACAGCACCAAGGCACTGATCATGGCAGCACAAGAACAGGCCATGAACACAAGAATGATTGAGGCCAGGGTCTACCACACTAGACAGGACCCAAGGTGCAGTCTGTGCAAAGATGCCCCTTAGACAGTGCAGCACATAACAGCATGGTGCAAGATGCAGGCAGGTATGGCATACTTGGAGCGTCTCAACCAAGTGGCCAGCACAGTATAAAGGAAAATCTGCCCCGAGTATGTGCTGAAGGTTCCAGGATCAAAGTGGACGACACCTCCAAAGGCGATTGAGAACGATGGAGCTAAGATTCTTTGGGACTTCCAGATCCAGACCGATAAGATGGTGGTGGCTAATCAACCGGATATTGTGGTGGTCGACAAGCAGGATAAGAAGGTGGTAGTGGTAGATGTCACAATCCCAAATGATAGCAACATCAGGAAGAAGGAACATGAGAAGCTTGAGAAATACCAGGGGCTGAAAAAGGGACTGGAAAGGATGTGGGGAGTAAAGGCGTCAGTTGTACCAGTGGTGATAGGAGCACTCGGGGCTGTAACCCCCAAGCTTGGAGAGGGGCTCCAACAAATCTTAGGAACAACACCTGATATCTCTTTCCAGAAGAGCGCCATCCTAGGAACAGCTAAGATACTGCGCAGGACCCTCATGCTCTCAGGCATCTGTTAGAGGACCCGACCTTGAAGGAGACACGAGACTGCCCACACAGAGAGGGGAATTATTATTCTTTTTATATATATTGTATATATATGATCTCCTTCATCTTTCAGAAACATCAGAGAGCCCAGAAAACAGTGCCTCTGCGGCAATTAACTGAACTTGTCTGAGGAGGACAGTCAATGACAGGAAGCAAAAACATTTGTTTCAGTCGCTTTACAGCTTTTGTTAAAAACGCGCGGGTGTTTCACTGTAGGTATCTACTCCCTTACTGGATATTTGCAATAACATTTTTAGTGTAGTTAGTGACATTTATTTCCAGTGTTTTGAGTTGCGCAATTCTGCACTGTATAGCCTTGTTGAGCTAAATGGTCCTATTGACCGAAATCCATACTAAAGTTATTTTCAAAAAGAAAGATGTATTTTGTGAAATCTAAGACTTCAGGGGATATGATTTAGGTTGAAAAATATGAGACTTCTCCTTTAACTGCTATACAACATTACCAGTAGTCTAACTTTGACAAATATTTTAGTGAAAGTCACCAAACACATTTCTCTACTACTACTGATATACTATATATCAAATTTTGAAAGTAACTTACCCACTGCTGGTCATAATAAATTACAAGCCTCATCATTCAAACTCTATAACTAGTAAGAACAGTTCTAAGACACTTGATCACAAGTCACAACTGTAATGGTTTATGATTTTTGATGTAGTGCATCAGAAAGCATTATGTGTTTTTATGAACGTTGTTATAAAGCATTATGAATGCATCGTAATACACTATGACTGCCCCCATAACCCACGATAGATGTGGCATTCATAGAAGATGTTACCGATACACTAAATAAAGGGAATCATTTCATACTGTATTAAGTCATTCAGGAGGTGACAATAACCTGAAAAATATGTGAAAGAGATAGTTATAGCACACGATGCCTTTCACAGCAATATACACAAGTGACTGTATCTGAAAGCATGCAGAGAGTAGGATCGTAAGCAGTCCTCAGTGAGATCACTGTGTTCAAGTATTGAATGCTTTTCATTATGTGGCCCAGTTATCAGGATACTGTGAATACTGCTGCTGACAGGTCTGTAGAAATCTTTGAGTTCACACACAACAATGAAAAGAAGAGCTCTTTCAACAGTGATTATCTGTCTTTATCGCTCCAATCAGCTAATTGCACTCTAATTGTCTTGCATAAAAAAACAGTTAAGTTCATTACTGCTTCTTCACAGAGGCTGTTTTGATATTGGCTAAAGGGATTAATAAAATCAGTAGAGCGTGAGGCTGAGGGACAAATCGGTGACTGTGAAGTCATCCATGAGGTTGTGACATATGATAATCTTATGCGCACTCAGTTTCAACAGGGTCTTCGGCGAAAAAAATGAATTATAAAGCACATTTTAGTTCTGAATCATTTCCTACTTTAATGTTCTGAATAGAGAGATCATCTTGCTGAGAGCAGAAAGTCGCAGGGCTGCTGCATCACCTCTCTGCTTTATTACACTCTGTTTGATTCACTGGGTAATTCTGAAGTGGTGATTTAGTACATCACAGGCACAATTTGACATTCTGTAAGGGATCACAAAACCTTGCCGGCATTATATGCATAAAAGAAAGCACATCTTTTGCTGATTAGCTTTAGAATTTATTTTACACGATCATGTATTTGGGTAGATATGAAGAAAAGCGTAACGTTGTTCAGAATTTCGAGAATTTGTTGCACATAGACACTCGATTTTACATTTTAACTCCACTGTGTTTATAAAATGTTGCAACAAACAGAAAATAATGGAAACAAATCGCCTCATTTCCATCAGTAAACTATCTGCTGCTAAAACTGCTTTGAAAATGAGCCAGCCCTGTCTTTCATAACAAATATTTTGCTTCCTACGCTGAGACCAACGGATTATGGCAGATAGCCAGTGGACCTAAAACAATTAATAAATGAGGCTTTGCCCAGGAAGGAAAAGCCAATAACATGCACTTTGTTGTTAAGCTGTTTTTGATTAGATATCATAAATCAATTATGCATATTTATTAACATTAAAGTAAGTAATTTTATTCACTCATTGGTTATTTGCACATTCACTGACACCACCTCACTGCTTCACAAGTCTTACATGAGCTTGCCATTACACTTACAGCCCCACTGATTCAGTGCGCTGCACAAAGCGATAAATCTCCTGCATGTTTCCTCAGTAAAGATGTTGCACCCTGACCAGACAGAATGATAAACATGCCCTAAATTCAACTTAAAAAAAAAACCCAAGTACTTACAAGAGTACCACAAGCAACCCAAATCAATCTCTCTTGCTTACTGTAGGATATTTAAATTAATGAA
>KV751332.1:2585972-2625839 GCA_001698575.1 Mola mola | reverse complement strand
CAGAACCAAAGTCAGTGTCCAAATTGTTGAGCAAACCTTGGTGTCGCGTTCCACCTCTTTTAGGCTACATCCTTTCTCTGCTTTGATTAGCTCTCCCTGCCCTCCCTCACCAACAGCTCCTGCCATGTGGCCACGTCCCCTTTGCATATGTTTGATGCACTAAGCTCTTACATACTGGCTGCCTACTTCGGCATTCATATTAGCCCTTCTTGGAAGAAAATAATTAAGACTTCATGGATCTAATCTAATGCTTCAACTTAATTTAGGGCTGGGAAATTAACACAATGTATTGTTACCGTGATATGAGAATATATAACGTCCAAGATTTTGGATATCGTTTTATCATGATGTGGAACAAGTCTGGTATTTTTCTGGTTCTACGGCTGCATTACAAGTAACCTTATGTAACTTTCTAAACTTTATCAGACCGTTCTACAAGTTTTAAAATTTACCTCCACCCACTTCTGTCATTAAATGTGCATACTCATTAAAAAAAATTCTAATATATAATAATAATATTTTGTCAAAGTATCAACAGTCATCTCTACAGTATTGAGGCAGTATTAATATAATATATGTAAGTTGTCAAAAATATTTTGCTAATAGATTTTGTTGCCCAGTCCTAGCTTTTATGGAGACATTTTGAAATTAAATATATGGATACATAGCAAGTATTTTGATATGGCTTAAAATGAATTGTGATATCATTTTAATATTGTCCAGCCAGAATTCAGAAGAACCAACAGTAAATCCAAAATACACAGTAAGGCCACAGCTTAAACATGTTGGCGTTTGCATAATTGACCTTTGTTCTGCATGTTTTCGTGCAATCATTAAAGACTGAGATAAAACTGAAGTGTCATTAACACAAGTCAATACATTTTTCATTTCAAACTGACAACTCTTTGTTGACAAACCTGGAGGAAGCTTTTGTCAATTAAATGAAAAGAAAGAGAAAGGACCACCAATCAATAATTAATTTAAAGCCTCTTTTTTCACCAACAGCAACAGATGATAAGATGGTTTTTATGTGAATGAGATACAGAGACATTCAGGTCTATTGATGATACTCGAATTCTCAAGTGCTCTAAATACTCTGAACACGTCTCCGGCCTCTTCCACTGATTCCCTCTTTGACACAAACAGCGGATTACCAACAAACTTTCTTTGAGCAATAAGTCGTGCTGACATTTATTGCTTTTCCTCTTAATCGGAGACAAGCCGCTCATATAAAAAACACAATTAATAGAAACTGCTTCTTCTCACACCTCTTTAATAAGAGAGTTAATCGACTGAGGAGGGACTGAGATTGGTGACACCAGCATTTCAATGCATGGCTTCCCCTGCTGTGTGTATGTTTTTTTTTTTTATTATTTGGGTCGTAGAGCAAATAGCCTTTCAAAGCCAATTCACCTTTACCCACTCTGATCTCAACACTTGTGAGCTTTCTGCCCACTCATTAAAATTATAGGCTCTAAATACAGCAGGCTTCCCACGTACGTCACATAATGCCTGACACACTGAACAAAGCTGAAGAGCCAATCATTCCATTCACTTCACTTAGACAAATGTCACAGAAAATTGATTGGCCTTGCTAATGAGGAAAACCCGATCAATGGAATAATTATAATGGAGGAAAACAATTGCACAAACCAAGTTATTGGAAATTCATAAAGAATTTTAATATGTCACCAGTTTGTGTGGAGTGACAACAGTTTTTGCATTCATTTTTTGCTTTAAAATTGTGCCTTGTGTCAAGTACTATCATATTCACTTTTATGCTCATTCAGAACCTGAGACTTGCCCATTGTATGGATTAACTGACCAACACAACATAAACAATCCCTGACAGACTTGTTTAATGGCAATTTAAAAAAAAACAACAGAACACCTCCAACTATTATGAAGTCAAAGAAAGATGAAAAAAATAGCTTAAAAAAGGGTGCTGCTGATGGGTGGAAGATGCAAGAAATGGTCTGTAGGTTGGTTCAGTTTTATGCTGGATAGTTTCAGCAAAAATTATTATATAATACTATAAATATACATAAATATCAAAACAAGCTAACTCCAGTTTATAAGTGACCTTTACCATCAGCAGTACAAAGAACAGTAGAATTGCTCAAGCTGACAAGGTTCAAATCACAGTATGTGTCATTCAAAACCATCAACAAATCCTCAAGGAAAGATAAACACCAAATTTACAAATTATTACTGATATTAAGAAACTAGCCACCAGGTGAGCAGTGACACACAACACAAATTACTGCAAACAGTGAACATGTACAGATCTTCCTAGAAAGGGCACAACATTTTGCCAGGAAATTAAAAGTTGAAAATAGTTTCAGACACTGCACGCTGCTGCAGGTGTGGCAGGCTCAGGTAACAAACTGGCTTCATTTGCCTGCAGCTGGACAGGAGCAGAAGTGAGGCATAAATATGCAGGCACGCATTCTCAAAGCCATATATTTTCATCAGTGGCTATCTGATTTGTTATGCGGGATGAGAGCAGGTTGAGTGGGCCCACAGCTGCATTAGTATCACCGATCATATCACTGTGCCTCAGACCTGCCCACTATTAATATTCACACAATCTATCCAGAACAATGGGCCTTTCTTGGACTCCTTTTTTTTTTTTCTCCACTGGCCACTAATTGGATGTAATTACTCATCTACAAAACAAATGAGCGTGCTGAGGTTGCCTTGGAGACTAGATCAGGGGAACCAGCAGTGCGAATCGTTCGCAGGGCTTCATTTATACTGGTAATTATCTTCTCTACCCCCCCCTTCTTTCCGTTCTGCCCTCAGTGACCAAAGCTGGCTGCGAGGCGACGGAGAGGGGAGTGTCTTGCAGTCATCTGTTACTGACGTAATCGGGGTGGCTCTCCCTAAGTGGATAAATGCCCTGCTCTCGTTGCCACTTTGCCAGGTGACTGCCTTTAAGGAGGAATCACAAACCTTGAAAGCACTGCTGCTCTTTTCTCGCTCCTTGGAAAATAAAACTAATCACACTGATGATAAAATACAGCGTCATGCTCCCTGGCCTGCTGGGACTTTGGAATGTGAAAAATATTTTCATAAGTTTACCACTGCTCTGCACTGAGTTCACAATTGTCCAAATCCCACAGAAGCTCAACATATTAACTAACACACATGCAAAAGCACAACCCATGATCCAAATGTGAGCAAAATAGTAGTTTCACCAACATAATTCATCTCTTTGCTGGAGTCTGGTATTACCATCACATTGATTAACAGATCTCCATATACAGGGACTCACACTTAACAACAAAACCTTTATTTATACTATTACTTGATGAAACATTTGCTAAAATCAGTAATGTTCTAAACACATCAACTAAAAAATGATGCCTCTTTGTCGGTTAACTATTTCAATATACTGGGTTTTCCATACATGCATTTATTCATGGCAGCCCACCACAACCTCAGTATTAATATTACAGATTCATTTCCATAATGCCAACACGCTTCATCATTTGTCATACCTATAGTCTTCACTTAGGCAAGCTGCCCAGTTATATTTAGTGAGCCATTTAATTATGTTTTGCATCCATCTAAAGGACACTACTCACACTTGATTAATTAGTGAGTGATCTCCCATTGTTGTAGGAATCCAAATCACACCTGACAATCCCACATGGTCTGGTCAGAGAGAGACACAGAAAAACAGTCTGTCATAGTGCACAACTACTGTGGTGGCCAATCTTTGGTGTTCAAAAATGAAGGTAATGTAAAACTTAAAAAGATGCAGTTCCTCACATGGCCACTTGAGGCTCCTAAATAATCACATTCCGATAGCTGTTTGGTAATGAAAGTATGGCAGACCACAACAGCTTGTCAAACTATGCAAGGGCACAAACCACCAAAGATCGCGAATGCCACCTGAACATATTTGATCATGTCCTCACTTCAGTCATACCCCACCTGTTGTTCTGAAATGGTTGTGATCCTGTTGGAATCCTGGAGAACATGAATCCACCAGTGGAATATCCATTCTGACAACCATACACGCAACAACCAGATATTTTGCTCATAAAACGTCTAATTTAATATTTCAGTTGCTTACTTGTCTGTATGACTGGGGAGACTGCTGCTTCCGTTGCCAAAGTGGGTGACGTGGCTGTATAAGGGTCTATAAAACACTTGGTAAAAATGCAGAAATTTACTGCACAAACTATCATGTTTACATTGCGTTTAAATGAAAAAAAAAAAGAAAAAAAGAAGAAGCTTCGACACTTTGAATGACCGCAAGTTGCGAATTATTACACTTCACCTCAGCTAATTTAAATCATTGAATTGGATCTCTCAACTGTGTTTGTGTTGTTGCTGTCTTGTCAACTATTACCGGACAGATTGTAAGGCTTGCTTTACAGTCCAATTTATGAAGCAACTTGGGCGAAAGGGACAGATGACTGTGTTAAAAATTTAAGTCCCCGTTAACCAGGAGGATAGAGATGTCAAAAGTACCTAGAGCTTGTAGAGGTATAAAAACCCAGAATTTAAATTGTAATCTTTTATCATTAAAAAGTTTATCTTCACTCTCACTTCTCAAGCTCTAAAAATGTGATCTTTGGAGCTGAGGACTAAAATTGGATGTAATCTGTAATTTTGTTTTATATGAGGGAATTTATTCATGACTGTACGGAGAAGAGATGGGGAAAAGAAAGACACTGGATGGTAATAGAACTCAAAAGCCAGAGTCTCTAGTGAATTCAGTCAGGGGCTGAACTGAATATAATAATATAATTATCTATTACCAAATTTATTTTAATTTCTGCAAGGAACATTTGGATGTCAACAAACCTGACATGCTGCTTCTCAAATTAGCTTTGAATTTTAGAGCTACCATAATTAGCTTTTCCATTTTCACCAATGTCATTTAAAAAGAGCGTGAAAGAAACTAACAGCTCTTTCGCTGTCTAGCCTTGCTTTCACTTTCCATTTGAAATAATCTTTTCTCGATGAATGGCTGAGTAATTAACAGCACTAGACACCCTTTTCAGAGAGCACAGACATTTCATAAATAATACATATTTAATGTCTTGTCATCATTTGTGTTCAGAGAAGCTTGGCTAATTAATTTTAACAGATGATTTCTTCTTGCATTTACTCACCCATACATAGTCCTCATTTTTTTTTTTTTTTTTTTTAACTTTTCATTTTATGCCTGCTTTTCCCTTTTCTTGCTGTTCTTTCCAGTAATGGACAAGCTCAGCCGAGCTACTGATTTACATTTATGTTCAACCCTCGTTAAGGAATGACTGTGAGAAGTTACAGAGGAAGAGGAAGTGGGGCCACTGCCTCACGGGTAAAAGAAGTACTAAAAATCAGTGCACCTTTGGCTTTAATGCAGATTTAAACCTATGTGAGATATGGCCTGGCCAGGACTGAGAAAGGGCATTCAGTAATCTACGGTCGGCAGAGATTATTGTATGGTGAGCCGCCTCAGAATTGACAGCCGTGGCCTTTTTGCTGGACAAATTTTTTCAAACATGTCTGTTCAGGCTTTTAAGTCTGAGACTTACTTACTGAATGTAATTTGAAAGTGACGCTTGCTACATCCAATGGTCATGTATATACGAAGGGAAGTAAAATATGAATTAACTCTAGTAGGAACTAGATTTTACAGTAACTCAGATATTGTATGTCAACAGACAGACAAATGGTACATCTTACAAATTTAATGTGGAGGCATTTATCAGATAAAACAGTTTCTATTGTTATTGAGTGTATTTAGTAAGGTATGCATGGATACAGTCTGTACATAATTACTAAGAAGTGAAAAGAAAATCTCATTAAAAATGTAGTTGTTATGGTAATGCCACTTCAAAATAAATGCATAATTCAGGTGGAACAGAAAATGCACTCTGACAAACTTTAAGAATACAAGATAGGCAGCGTTTTATAACTGAATTTACAGGAGTGACGACAAAATACCTTATTCCTATTAATACCTTACTCATTGGGTTTTCTTTCGAGAATGTGTTATGTATGCAGCCCCTGGAGGGCAGAGTGGTGATGTCCCTGAAGACCTATGCCTGAAACCTCACAGCATCTGCTACCCACAGCTGTGAGAGCCATCGCTTCGTGGTCGAGGCGCAAAGGGACACTTTGCCCTTCCCACTGTGTCATATCTATCCCTGGGCCATGAACCAAAACCCAAGCAGGATGGGCTTGGCATGCCTGCTCATATTATTCTGCACCACATACATGTGAAATGCCTCTGGCCCCAGAACTGAGCTTTCCAGATTAGCATCTGGGACAAATGGACCTGAGTCCAGAGAGACCCAGATTGATTAAGGCCAGCGCAAACAGCCAATGCTGGTCTCCTATTGGGCACTGCTGAAGAGCACAGAGCTTTATAGGAGAAAAATGCTAATAATTGATATGTTCTTCCAATGTTGGTGAAATAATAAGAGGTTTGGAAAGTGACAGTATTTTTAGAGAGAAAAGGCCACAAAAGGATGACCACTAACTAAGGGGATCTGTCCCAACAAAGCCGGCAGGGACACCTCTGCAGTTTGTTCTGTCCAACTACTGCACCACAGTAAAGTCACCCAACTTCAGTGTTGAACACCTGAATCAAGTCAGACAAACAGTACATAGCAAGTAGCCAGAACTACGGAAGCAGCACAACAGGGCAATGTGTACACTGCAGGTAGAGCCAAGGTCTGAGACTGACATTTCAGCTTCCCAAGAAGCTCAGAGGAACTCAGGAAAACTCTTAGCCAGAGTAGATTGGGACCTGTTACATTCCCTGGACTGTCAGAACCTTCTGCATAAAAATGCTTTTATTACTCTGTATGTATCTGACAACACCAGAACATTGCTGATTCCAGAAAAAACCCTTTTTCAAAATAAGATTATTATATGATAATAAAAAAACAGTGTAACCTGTTACATCAACTGCTCTTTGGAATGATTTCCTGATAAGCATATTAATAATTGAGGCCTTGTGAAAATAAATATTTAATATTCACATTTATAGTAGCAACTACCTGACAACATGTTGCACTTATATTAACTTATATCATCAGCAGAGGTGGGTTATACTTGCCTAAGATACAGACCAGGTGCTGGTATAAATTAATCATCTCCAAATTTCCTGCTTCCTCTCAGTCTCCCTCAACTACTATAATACAGCTGCCCTTTGCACCTTGCAGTATTTAAAACAAGGCTCAAACCCATGGTACCAGCTTATAAAGGCCTGTACGGGCAGGGACCTGTCTACTGCCAGGCCATGGTAAAACTGTGCAGGAGCCACATCTCTCTGATGTACTTCTCGCCTGGAGCCACAGTCTTTCAAACGTCTTCACTTCAAGACGAGTCCTCGATCTTGCTCTTCAGTGGTGCAACAAGCTCTTGGAAGAGATCATGGCAGTAAAAAACTCACTATCTGAAGATCCTCCTCTTGAGAAAAGTGTCTGAACTGGTACCTCAAATAATGTCCTAGAAGTAACCACAACTCACAGTTTTGTTTACTATCAACTGTGAGAACAGGGGCTTTATACCACCTTACAACTGGAAACTCATGAGCTTTCAGAAGGTTTAACCTGCATTCTTTATAGTCGAGAAGCAAATGAGAAAAGCAGTTTTCCGGTATTTAAATGTAACTCTACAAGAGAACTAATTTATTAAACTGCAAGCAAAATGAGCAGTAAGATCTCCAAAGGTAGCTTGAGGAAATTTTGATAATGCAAGGTTTACATTTTCAGTAACTTTCCTTGTTATGCTACAAAGCTCTGGCTGCATCTAGGGTATAGTTTGCTGCGAGTAGAGGGCAACAGTGAGGAGTCCAAAATACACCTTGTCATCAGCAGTGGTCTGTCATAGAGGGAAGTCAGCATGCTGTCATTTTGTCTGTTGAGCCAAGGGAGTGGAATGAAAGTGCCCTCTGTCAGAGATGGAAAATGTCTTCCTCTCTCTTTGTGTATCCCTGACAAAGAAGCCTCGCAGCCTGCAGCAGCCAGGGCACACATTCACACCGAAAGATCTCCTTTCAAACAAACAGTACCTAAATAATAAATATGGTTCAAGTTTCTAAATCTAATTCTATTTGGCATACACCTGGGAGTGTCTAAAATGTTTTTCTATTTTGCATTTAACTTCTGTGTGGTTGGAGTGCCAATTTACAATAGGTTAGACACCATCCCCTCCTGTTGGGTTAAACGACACTATGTAGATAATATGTGGTGCTCAATGGGAACTGCAGGTGGAGTCAAAGCGCAAAGAATCCTCATATACATCACCCTTAAGGCTTTTTATAAAACAAAGACCCTCATCTATATTAAAAATAGAGAATAAAAAAATAAATAAATTAAACACTAGAACTGCTATTTTGGACTTCATTTTGGGCAAATTAATTGTAGATACAGCACTGTCCCCAGAAATTACACAAAAATATTGAGTATTCTTTCAATCTGAGTCTTACCTACATACCAAATCAATATGGTATTCTAGCATAATTTCAAACACAAATCATCTTTTTTGTCTTTATTCTGCCACAAACTACAAAACAAAGGGCTGCACTTTTATCATTACGATGCATTGTTGAAGCTTGTTAATAAATCCACAAACAAGAAACTAAACGTATTTCATTCAAACCACATTCATTTTCCAGATATTCTTGATACTGTTGCGATAATATTCTTGATTGTATCATAGAGATTCTGCCTTTTACAGCGGAAGATAATTTCCTCAAGGCTGTTTAAGTACTCTAAAACAGGCCCATGATGTCACTGTTTACCAGACAAACCCTCCACAGACACCCCCACCCTGTTCATAGTCATTTGCTTGTTTCCCTTCCATTTGCAGCTGTCAGAATTAACTGTACATAATGGTTGCCATCACGTCTCTTGCTTCCTGGCTGCTGCTAACCCCAAATCAACATTTTTGCTTCTTAGTGCTGTTCACTGCAATTGCTGGGCAAATTGTTTGTTTTGAAAATGCAAAATCAAATAGCCCTATGTGCAAGAAAGAGCATTGATTGGCTTCCAGTGTTCCTTCTGTTGATTTGAATTACGTGCAAATGAGGACAGATGGGTGAATGAGTTTGTGCCCTGTATGTGTGTGCAGATGTAGGTATTGTGCATTCACCATTCACCACAGCCTCCCTTGTGTGTCCACATGCGAGTGTGTGCGTCTTCAGGTAGTACAGCATGTGAGTGTATACAGCCGCTGTAAACTGACTTGACATCTGAGTGAGTGCAGAAACCACACAACAGTTGCAATTATCACAGATTTTCACAAACAAGCTTCTAACAGTAAGTCTGATTAGAAAAGACACTTTTCCCCTCAGCCTGGAGGCTGTGTGTTCAGTCAAGGGGGCTATAATTGACAGCTACTGAAGGATCTACAGTTGTAAGGGTGGAAAAAGCAGGATGTCTAAATGAAGCCAACAAGCCAATCAATGCCATGTTCAAGACTCACATCCTGTTTTTGTAACAAATCTCTTGGCAGCTATTTGTCTGATGTGAATAGGGTTTGTGCTGTAATTATGTTTTTATGTAGAATATTGAAAGCTGACATGCTCTAACAGGCACGCATAGAGGCACTGATTAATCTTTATATATATATTTAAATTTTAATCATTTGTATTCATTCATGTACAGTAGCATTCAAGTGGTTTAAGCTTTCATTAGTGACATTGCAAATAATCAGTAGTAAGATTTTAAAGTTCTAAAATGATCAGGTCAAACCAGATAAATAGAAAAGCACATGATAAAAAGAAGAAGACTGCAAGGCGCAAAAGAAAAGAAAAGAAAAATATGACTGACTTATTAGTAATGCGATTCATTCACTTCATAATCCAAACAACACCCTGAGCAACTTGTCATTTTGTGATAATTGTTAGTTTTCCATGAATAGCGATCCTAAAATTTCTTATCAAACAAAAAAGACAGTATCTATAGGCTAAGCCACTGTAACCTGTGTTTATAGCTTTCATCATCGAGCTAAACGTGCTAAAAGCTAAAAAAGTGCAGTGTGAATGTTTTGTCCTGCTTGACGTTGAAATTGGAAATTTGTCACCCTTTCATAGTTTTTAAAAAAATATTCCTACTGCACTTTCTCCACTGAGAATCTCATCATCGAAACGAAACATCCCTTTTTTTTTTCTACTTACTCTACTAAAAAAATACATACCTAATGTATGTAAATATATTGCCAAGTTTCCAACAACCCTTAGTCCACAGTTAAAAAAATATAATTGTAAAAATTGATTTTAATGTCAAAAACACTTTAACTACAGATGTTTCACATTCCTGGTTGTCTGGTTGTTTTGTTGCAGAAATGTCTATATAGCAAATTTAGCTCCACTATAGTTAATACTAACTACACTGTAAGTTTATTTTCTTTGAGTCCCAGAAACCTTTCTAAGTAGCCCCTTGAAAGGCCTGTTTTGGAACAACCGATACGGTTCAAGCATTGGTCTCTTTGGTATGTGGAGTATCATAATTTTAGGTTGCAGGAGGGCTGGGATATGTCTATGAATGTCAGTTTGTTGTCTGCATGGTACACTTCAAACTACCTTTAATTAAAATGTAGATATAATCAAATAATTAAATCATATGTTGCTTGGCCTAAAATTGTTATTTCTTGCAATAAAAGTGGTTTCTGAAAGTTGGAAGCATACCGAGTTTACAGAACTCCCTTAAAGGGGTCAGATAGACAGTTCTTTAGAGCTGTTTTGAATTTACTTTGCGAGCAGTGCAGCGTCTTGTGGTCAGAGGTGCAAGGTCAAGGAACTGTACACTACTTAAAAAAGTTGCAGTGTTTTAATCCAAATATAAGACAGTATATACAGCTGACACTGCAGGAAGAGCGAGAAACTTCTGAAACACAAAGCAGAATCAGCTCTGAGAACACAGTTGATGCCAACAGACAACAACAATGTGGTTAAATGTCTGTATTATTGAGTTACTGTAAAGTCAGGACTTACTGCAATCTACACATGATAATTACATGAGTGTGTATTTTCAATGCTGCATCTAGATGCTGCAAAACGCAAAAGCTGTGGTGCTCTTTATGTGCTGAGGTGCTGAATGTGATTAACAGGATAGCTTGCTTGGGATATTAGCATAGTGCTCGCTGTGTGTATTTGATGCTGTTGACTAAGACCTAAGGCTAAAGCTTCATTGTATGATATAAACATTGAAAAGTGATTGAGGTGCAATTTTGGAGTAAATTATAGAAACGACAAGGAAACTTTCTTTGGTGCTTGTGAAGAGCACTGTGTGCACACTGTCGCTGCTAGTCAGAGCACTCATAGTCTTTATCCATCTGTCCTGGTCTGTTCTCCATCTCTCCTGTGCTCATACGTTATACAATATCCATGAACTTTTTAAACTTTCACGGCACTATGCCTATTATTTTGGTAGCTTGCACAAGCAGAAGAAGATTGTTTGTCATTAGCTCCCAAGGTACAGGTCAGGTCTGCATCCTTTTACGTTTGTTTAGAGGGTATCATTTTTATTGTAGTTACACAGAAAGAATACGGGGTGAATTTTTGATATCTCATTTTTTAGAGGTAGTTAAAATATTCTAATTAACTTTAAAGTTGAACTTTGAAATGTGACGTGATTAAGAATGCACCAATAATGAAATTCTGGGCTAATAGACATTTAAAGTAACAATTTGGCCAACACACATACCCTTTTGTGTCAAGGAAATAGAGAAATCCTCTGTATGAAAAATAAAATGACATGCAAATATTTCATAGAACCTAAAGTTGTGGAAAATATAATTTTCATTTGGGGGGGTCAAAGTTGCTGTCAAGTGTAGGACAGCAGATGTAGCCAATGTAAAATTAATGAGGCACATGAGATTACTATTGGCCTCTGGTATCAGCAAATGCCAACTTTTTTGCCAAAACACCAATACCGAGTTGTAAAAGATGTAGTGGAAATGATGTAATGTGGCTGTGAACACAACGTAACAGTACAGGATGTATAAATACAGTACATATTTATGTTTACATATATGTATTCCCCCCCAATCTCAGATCAACCAACAAGGTCAAGGCCTCAATGTCATGGTTTTCATTAATTTTCTAATTCACAAACTTGTTTATAAAATGATATAAATCCATGGTATTGAGGCCTCCTTTTAGAGTGTGTCCTTTCAAATATAAGATGTGCTTTACTCCAGCAAGATGAAGTGAACTCATCATCATACAAATTCAATTCCCTGATATCTCTAGAATGAATATTGGTTCACTCATAAAATAGAGATGTGACAATGTAGTTACATTAATCATGGTCTATTGGTGTGTTTTATACATAGGGAACAGCATAAGTATGCACGCACACCTTAAAAAGCTCAATAAGCAGCATTATTAAAGGCATGCAGAATTGCAGACTGGTTTTCATAATGTGCTCAGCATAAAGGGTACAGGGTGGAGCTTAAAAATTCATTTTAAAAGTTATGGTTTAAAGGACTGTGTGTTTACATTGGATCTTGATCTATACATTTTAAGGTTGTCACTTTCATGTGTCGGTACCGAGTATCTGAATGGGTAGGTTTAAGGCCATGTCCACACAAACATGGTTATTTTTCTAGGCGCTCTCTGTTTCTAAAAAAATCCATCCACATGCCCTTCCTTTATGTCTGTGCACAACAACAGGCATTCCGGATCAGTAGGTGGCGATACAGGCCACATAACCTATAGGTCAAATACCAGAGAAGGGCATTCTGATCATGTGCAGGAAACTGTTTCCCCTTTAGCAGAAGTGGCTTAAAAATGTAGCCAAGTATTTCAGTAATTATGGAGAAACAGAAAAGCAAAAGGTAATTCATTTGCATAGACAATGTCAAAATTGTTGCTCACTACAAAAAAAACAAAAACAAAAACAAAAACAATGGCATTTTTGGCAACCATTTTTTTTTTACAGTTTTAAAAGTAAAATTTGATTAAGAAGTATGCCAGGGTTTATGCCTCTTGTATGCCCACAAGAGGCACAAACAGGCAGGAAAATATTTGTTTTCCTGAATATCCATTTTGATGTGGACAGGGCCTTAGAGTTGGCTGTATTTTCTAAATAAAGGACTAAACTATTTCTTATTTTGGCACCTCTGTATTTTTAATTATTCAGTATTTTCAGACTAAACACATTGCAGGTTAGAATTGTAAATGTTCTGGAGTGATTGATTACTTATCTAAATTGTTTAATTTTGCTTTTGCACCATATTAACATGTTAATCCAACCTCGTCACCGCTGTTTAACAGGTAGTTAGTCATTCTAAAAATAATCAGTACCAGCATTTGGTTATAAAACAGAGATTACATAATTAAATGTTACTATTTGTTTCTTAAAAGTTAATAAATAAAATGTGTTAAGTGCTAAATATTTTTTATAGATTAAATACAATACACATTAAAAGAAGAGTCTTTTGATTTGCAAAAAAATCCACTACTTAAGTTTATAAAATGTAATTAAAAGCAATTCTCCGAAATTTAATTTAAATGTAATTCATAGTTTGACTTTAATACATTTTTTTGGCTTTGTTTTGCATTACTTTTTCCCCGACTCAAAACACTGCAAAGGTTCACTAAATTTATGAAATGTTTTTTGATTCAGATGAAAGTACAATGTAGCAGCTTTAGCAGTATAGAGACCATACTGCATGCGTGCACAGTGCTGTCAGTCTAAAGTCAGATTGCTGCCGAGTGTGTGCATGTGGGCTCGGTGTGAACATGTCTACAACGATAAGCAGAGCAGGACAAGTTGGAGAGAGCAGCAGCCACACAGAACATGGACAGAGCGTTTACCTGGCCCTGTGCTCTGTGGGTACGCCAAGTAGCCGCCTCTTCCACGGGCCCCCCTACCTGAGCCTCGTGCTGCTGCTACCGCCGCTGCCGCCACTGGTCCATATGCTGTCGCTGGGAAGCCTGCAGGCACAGAACCACACATACACACATACATCACTTCCTATACTTGCACAAGTGCACCCTCAGAGCTACGGGAGGTTGTCGGTACTGGCACTGAGCTACGGGATAAAATCATAGCTGTCAATGATGGGGGCCAACATCAGGATCGATCAGCAGGCGCTAACTGTGATATTCGAAATCCTGCTGATTCAAGTACAGAAGCAGAACGACACCCACGAGCAGCTCACCAAATATTAGATTAAGATTAAAAATAACTGATGTGAAGTACAGCTTAGATATACAGGTACATCAAAATAAATAGTTACTTACATTAGAGTGAAACACTTCCTGACATGCTCTTTAAATTAAAATCCTCTACTTTTATAGAAATCATCTGTCTCACTGAAAAAGTGCAAATTCATATTCATCCTATAAATCTGTAAGTGAACTGACTTCTGCAATTCATCCAGGTCCCTGATTATATTAGTGAGGCCACTTGGCTCAGGGGGGTGTTTATGTCACATGCTTTGGATGAAAGATTGCAGCCACTTCAGCGCTGCATAGACATGGCCATAATAGCTCTACCTTTGGGGACTACCCATGCATTTTGTTCGGGAGTGCTCCCAATTACTGCGAGCTTCTCTGGATTCTGAATCATCCAGTCTAATGTAAGAGGCAACACAGTCCGCAGGTTTATTTATTTATTTTTGTACTATTTGCTGGATATACAGCAGTAATTATTTCCCACAATCCGATGGAGACATCTGTCATTCACAGGAGACATTAAACTATTAGCTACTCTAGAGACTGAACAAGTCTCTTGTGTCTGTTTCTCCTTATGCAAACATTTGCTCACATCCAAATGCACTCCAATGCAGAGCTTTTGTAAGGCTTTAACAAGACGTATCGGTAAGTGCTCATAAAAACCAAATAACTTGTCAGTTTCTGCTACACTAATAAGGCTTTAATACCATGCAAATACATAAATCCACATCTTTGGGTCTGATTATTCCAACAAATACCAGCCTAATAATCAGTCTGTAATTAAGCCAAACACAGTATCTGTGAATTGTAATTATATTGTTGGCCTTAATGAACACAGTAGCTAGTCCATGCCCAGGGCCTGGACTCTTCTCTCAGCACAGGAATGGCATGTCATTAGTGGTGATGAGGTTCCTCACTCACTGCTCAATACCGTCTATTCCTAATCAGCCTCCTAAAATTATCTCCACAGGAAATGCTTTCCTCACCAGCCAAGAAAAAAATAAAAAGATCTCCAAATTCCTTCAATTATTGAGTTGAATTTTTTTTTTCTTGACTTATATTACAGCTATGTGTACTTCCTCTCTTTTGGCCATACTGTGGTTTAGACATTACAAAATTGAACAGGACACCTTAGAGAATTATTTTTTTGAATGCTGTGGAGGTGAACGGAGCAGTAGCGGGTGACCTATTTTCCAAGTCAGCCTTGTACTGCTATTCGATGAAGAGGGGTCACACAAAAGACTGATGAGAGGGAGTGAGGAGGAAGGAGGTGTGTGTGTGTGTGTGTGTGTGTGTGTGTGTGTGTGTGTGTGTGTGTGTGTGGGGGGCAGGGTCAGATGAGCTGCAGCCAGAGAGAAAAACACATAGCTTTTCATCAGCCAGCTGAGAGGGAGGTAATTCACAACTCTGTCGACACAATGCAGCCATGAATGTGTGTGTTGGGTGTGAGGTGTGATCATGCTGCGACTGGCAGGCAGGTGAAGAAGAGAAAGAAATGCCACTTCCCCCCCAGCTATCTAACAGCTCGTGATAGAATAAGGGACTCAGGCAGCATGGTGTCAAGTTGGGTACAGCAGGAAAAAAGTACGAAAAAGGCGACAACAACTTAAATCAGCAGCATTTATGCAGCCGCACCAGGAACTGATTTCAGCAGCATAGACGATATTCTCCACCGCTTTTCACAAAAACACAAATCAACTCTGATACTATGCTAATGATGGCCATGCAACCCTGAATTTCCACTTACAGTCTCCCAATGGTTGGCGCAATCTCCACCTCTTTCCCCCCTCTGTCTCTTCCTCTCCCTCCTTTCCTAAGTGTTGAATCTATCTTCCCCTCTCCGCCATTGTCATGACACCCCCAACAGACCCAGTGGCTTGGAAGTTAGTTGTGGGCAAAGTTGTGGTGAGATTAACTTTGCAGGATTAGGTGGGTTAATTAATAGATGGCTGCTGCTCATTGTTTTGTGCTCACGCTGTAAGAAGCCACCCAGCTGCTGCATTAAATCAATTTCATGGCCCTTTTATTACTGAGGAGATAAAGCCAATATTTAGCTTTCAATTCTTTGCAATTATTGCCCCCCTGCTTTCCCACTTGAGTGGCTGCACTTGGCTGGGGACAAGGACACATCTGTTTATGAGCAGTGGAGGCCCGGGGGCCTTGGTGTCCAGACTCCGGGGAACTGTCCTCAGCTTTCTCTCCTCGAGCCCGTAGCAGATAAAATGCAGCCCCCACCCACGAGTGCACAGAGAGAGGAGGAGAGATTAGACCTACAGAAAGATGAGGACTGTCAAACAGTTCACAACCTTTCCAAGCATGAAAATTACATTTTCTCGACAGAAACACTAATATCGTGTAGAATGATTTAGATTCAGAAAAGAGAAATCTAGCCAAACGTTATTTTTAGTCGTATCTTTAAGACTCCCTACAATAAGCTTTAACACACCATATCATTACAGATTTAACTTGGATTTTTCTACCCACATATCTATGTCTCCATAACCGTCTTTACCTAAAATAAACTTCCAGGTAAAGTAGCTTGCCAAACAGACTGGCATGTCAAATTCCTGTAATTGTCAGTTCTGTGCTGAAGGCATGCATTCACAGCACATAAGGCTCCATTTTCATGACAGTGCATAGCACATACTGGTGCTTTATGCCCGCAAAGTGGCATTTTTCTTGGGTGCACACTGGTTCTTTTCTTCCCGCACCTGTATTTTGTGAGTCTCTGTGAACCTGACTATACTGAATAGGAGGACTGACACAGTCGGGGCAATGTCATCGTGATCAAGCGGCATTGTTCAATTTTCCTGTCAAGGTTTCCTGGGATTTTTTGCTTGCAAAGGCTGTCTACACGGACTGGGTCAAAAGCTTTGTTTTCTCTATTGCAAAACAGTCAACACACTCTGCTAAATGTTGTGCTCCTGTAGAGAAATCAAGATGATAATCAGCCACATTCTAAACCCCATCATGATCGAAACGATTGTATAGATGATCAGCGAAGTTGGATCTGCTAATGCACAACGACCCCTACAAATGGACTTTTTCCTAATTTTGTTGCACGGCATAATATCAATTCATGCTACTGGACATTACCTTTAACATTTCTAATCTCCACACATCTTTTTTGGCAAACTGCCTTTGTAGCTGCCGACTCACTTTCTGGTCCTGTTACTCAAAAAACTGAGGATGAAAAGTTGCTGCATTATGCATCAATAAGGTCCTATTTATGTCCTACCAGTCTGAGAACAGCTTGACTGATGTTAATGTGATCTGTACTGTCCTTTGGCCCCAGCTGCCAGAAGCAGCCCCCCTGTCATTGACAAAGGAGCTCCATCAGTCATAGAGCACTTCATTCGTTTCTTCTATAAGAAGACTGTCAACTATTTAATGCGCAGGAGGAGGCCAGGAACAGCTGATACTCTGTGGAAAGCCTAAGGATAACGTATGCCCATTAGTATGGTCCAGCAAAATACTAAGCCTTACACAGCAAAACAAAAAAAAAGGCCTCAAAAAATAACCTGCTTATTAAATTTACAGTTGCATCGCGTTTAACAAGGGTTTAACCGGCTCCCGTGCTCCCTGCTCTGCTGGCTAACTCAGTAGCTTGGGTTTGGATAAGAGGCTTGTGAACCAGCCTTTCAGCCTCCAGCCAGTCGATTTTTAGTGGCTGACAGAAAGAGTGAGACAGATGAGCAATACAGAGGAGAGATGACTGAGACAGATTAACAGAGAAGGACAGCAGCCACATCTGTGGAAGAGGAAGCCAAAGAGAAGGAAGGACAGAGAGTGAGAAACAGGGCACAAGTGTTCTTTCCACATAGATTCTGTATTTTGGAGAAGAACATAAATATATATTACAATATACTCAAAGAAAGAGTCACACCTGCAATAAACTGCACTTCTTTTACACCAGTCCTTCCCAAAGTCAAGAACACCATCAACTGCTTAATAATCAGAAAATCAACTGGGGCCCACCCAACCTTTAAATGTCCCCACTGATCAAAATACAAGCCTAAGATTAAGTATTTCCCTGGAAAATTTGTTCCTGAAACAGAACAATTCAATATGAACACGGGATGATGACAATACAGTGCATATTAATAATCCATCCACATGCACAAAAATTTAACTTGCAAATCTTGGTACGAAATGATGATGCTGTTATTACAGTCCATCACAGCTGGACTGTTTACATGAAAATTGTAGTTTAATAAGTTTAATGGCTCAAAACAGAGCGCTCACTCTCATAAGTCTATGAACGTCAACAATAATCCATTTATTTTTCTATTTTTTCTATTTTCCATTTATGCAACACTTGCAACGGATTATTTGGAAATAGTGCCTTGTTTGATGGGTAGAAAACACGTAGAGAACACTTATCAGAGGTGTAGGCTAAGATCAATTGGTGGCACACCCACAAATGGGAAACCAAACATCCAAGACTATACTGTCTAAATATAGGTCAGAATAATGACGAATGTCAATAATTTCAACCACACTATTTTAGCAGTTTTGATTGCTTTTTAATAGATATGTAACTATAAACATTTATTCAACTCAATTTACAAAATCAGTTACAAAACTGAAGTCTGAAAACTTTTTAATGTACCTATTGTAAATGACGTCATGTGGCCCACCTGCAGTACCTGAATGAACCACCAGGGGGCTGTGGGGCACACTTTAAACCAATATTATATGTATGTACGCTGTAGGCCAAGAAAATAATCCAAATGTCAAAAATAAGATAAAAAGAGAAATGCTCCACCTATGCTACATTTTTTTAAATGAAGACTTTTAATGAAGTAACAGTAAAATCACTTGCTATAGATGAAATAACACATATGTTTCTGTATGTGTTCGCATAACCGGCAAAGGCTGGTGGCAGATTTGAAAGTTTAACATACATTTCAACATAAAAGATGTTAACACAATAACTTGTGTAAAGAGTTTGAAGAAAAATTCGATTTCATATGGATGAAAACATGAATGCTTATGGACCTATTTAGAAGTAGTGCACTTCATCCTCGTGTTACTTAAATGAGTAGTACAACAACAAATACTATTGATTAAAAAAAAAATAGTTTCCCTTATAAAAAAAAATCATGCACTCTACACGCACTCAATTCAACACTCTATATAAAAGGAACTCTACCTTTTGCTTCATCAATAACCTTTGATAAGATATAAAGAAGCACACTGAGACAAATAAACAGAACACCCCCCAAAAAAAGTCACCCAAAAAATAATGGATGGAAAAAATGGAAAAAAAAAAAAGAAGGTCACGTAACTAAACATCTTTTCATCTCCAGACCGACAAGTGTCCCATTGTTGTCATCCTTCAGTGCTACTTTGTTGTTGCTGAGAGCTTTTCTGGGTTGTTGTTATCAAAGGCATAAATCACAGAACTGTTGAGAGCCAGGTGGCTTTCATATGAACTGTTGCACAAATGCTCATATATCACCTCTCCTCTAATCAGTGGAGACCTACAGTACAAACAGAGGTTTCCCTTCATGTACAAATACAGAGACTGATGTCTGGAAACCAGCCACAACAAGACACACATACACAAACAAAGAGCATTTACATGCACACTAATAATTCAATTATAAGCAGACTAATGCAATACTCATATTATTGCCATTCTCATGTAAACACCTTAACCGGGTTATCTTACTCACATTAAGACCCTAATCGGAATGAGCATAACTTAATTAACAGAGCTGGGTTGCTTGTCAATCATTCAAATTAATCTCTCCATGTGTACGTCTGCTCTCTCGCGGCGTTTCTGTGCTGCTGCACGCGCCACAGAGGTTACACAGTAAAAAGGATACTGAGCGGTACGTTGGATAAAGAATGACTACAGTCGAGAAAAATTTCAACATTAACAAACAAAACTAAAATTACACAGCAAAATGGCATCCTGAGGACTTCAGTGAAAGTGTTCTAAATTCATCCACAGCAGTAGTGACTCTATTAGAGACAGAAAGACTGTGAGCAGTGTGTTTAAACAAACTGTGGAAGCGTTGCTTTTGTGAACATTAATAAAATATATGAATGCAAAAATGAAGCATACAAGGAAACAAATTCTGAAAAGAACCGATACAGAAAACAGGGCTTATAAAATAGATATCTGAAGATGTGGTCCTGCCTGATGCCCCCTGGCCACATTAGGAAAGGAGATCCTGTGACTTGGATCCTAGGCTGGATTTCCAAGTGCAAATCGGGACCCACAGATCACAATGGCTTCTGGATCAATAGACTACACCTGCTTCTGGACCACTACACTTCACATATCCCTGGATTTACAGATTTCTACATACTCTTGGACTCAGCAACACCCAGATCTTCCTACATGGAGTACAATGACTCCTGGACCAACAGAGTCCACCTGCGTCTGGATCACTAGACTTTCCATACATCCGGACTCATAGAATCCACAGACTCTGGGACTCATGGATGTTTTATGCACTCTAAATGAACTGTTGTTATCATGTTTTTGTGTTCTGTACAAGTGACATTTATTGCACGTCTGTCCGTCCTAGGAAGAAGGATCCCTCCTCTGTGGCTCTTCCTGAGGTTTCTTATTTTCCCTGTTTAGGGTTTTTTAAGTTTTTCCTCACCCGGTTCGAGGGTCTAAGGGCAGAGGATGTCACATCTGTACAGTTTGTCAAAGCCCAGTGAGATAATGTGTAAATTGTGATTTCGGGCTATACAAATAAAATTTGATTTGATTTGATTTGATTTGAAGATACTGGTTTGATTTGTTGGTCGGCATTAACAGCTGCTCACACCAACTACTCAACTACACTTCAGATTTAGGGCTTTTGCTTTAAATAAAGAAAGACCTTCCTTCAGTTGCATTTGTCAAAATACTGCCGGGAGTGCTCTAAATACAGTATCAGGTGGACATATTGACTCTATAACACCCAGACCCCCAACCTATATACAGTATGATAAAGACAGTCAATTTTCAGTCACATACTGATATGATCGTACCTGACTTCATACTGTATATATGTATGTGTGGGTTTTCCTGTGAGTCCCTCTGCTGTCATGGCTCTCTTTTTTACCCAGTGGTAGCAATGTTTTTTGTCAGTAATGAAAGAATTTGGCACATTGATCTTTTACCATTAACACAATGTGGCCTCTTGTTGGGGACAGAAAAAGTCAATTACAGAACTCGAATCAACCCAGAGCTGTGAAAATCCTGGCTTTATGGTAGTGACAGCACCCGTATCTCAGACCTCTAAACGAAATGATGAGGCCAGGAAGGAGATACGTTTGGTAAAAATTAAACTGAAAATCCACAAAAGTGCACAGAACTGTGCACCAGTCACGTTATCTTATTCACTGGAAGTTGGACAGAACTGGAGAACTCACAGTGTATTCTAAATTCCTATGGCATGCAAACGTGCCTGCCGAAGACAGCAGTGCATAAAGCCACCATCCCACACATTGTGAACAATATACTGTGATTCCTGCGGGTTTCTCTGCTGGGAAGGTCAGAGGTGAGGTGAGGTTGAGCTAGAGAGCAGCCTTGTTGAAGCTAGTACAGTCTGAGAGATTTGCTCAAGGATTCTGGCTGACGAGGTGGGGGCTAAACCCAAAACCCCTTAGCTGAAGAGCAGTCCCCACACTCACTGTCAAAAAAATGACATGATGTATCACGGCTAAATATACTATGGCTGAGAGAGCTCAGTGCACTACAACTTAAGAAAATGCATACAAATAGACAAAGATCTGGTAAATTGGAAAAAATATCTTGATATATATTTGATGACACGTGCCCTGCAGATACGTACAGCAGAACCAAACAGAAATGGCGCAAGTAGATAAATGACACAGGCTTCATGTTTCTAGGGAACACTAAAGAGCAGACACATGCCACTATTTGACTCATGCCATCATGGCATGAGTAGATATTAGCAGAACATTCGGTTTCCATCACATTTTAAATTTTTCCCCAAGCAACATCTATATCTGTTGTCATCTGTACTCTGTGCATGCATTTTTTTTGTTTGTTTGTTTGTTTTTTGAGTGTTTGCAGTGCACCTATCGTCACATGGATAAGAGTTTTTTCTATTCAGGAGGTGCAGTGCACTAAGCTCTCTTGGCCACCATATGATTAGATTAATTTGTCTCTGAGTAAATCGATAAAAATAGACAAAAAAAGAATGAGTGAAAATTAGCATTTTATTATAATGTTAAACTAATTATTTTCAACTTGAAAATTACTTTAGCCTGAAACAGCGAACTCGCAGTGACACGACACGGTGTGCTCAGGAAAGCTCAGTGTCTATTACTTCAGTTCTCAATAACAAGACAGAGCATGGCAGCATAGCATCAAAGAGGTCAAACTAGGCTCTTTATTGAAGTGCGGCTGCTCTTTCGACCCCTGCTTTGTACACTTTCCCATGCACTTCAGTACAAAGGGAACAACACCAATACTGCAGAATTCATCTAAACACATTCTGCTTTCACAAAAAGAACCTTAATATAGCTCTCAGTCACTAGCACACATGCAGTCAGAAGAAGGAGGAATAGGGAAGGAAACAATAATGCGCATGGGGAAAAAAAATCCATTTCAAAATGAGAGGAGAAATCTGCCTGAATAGACGGGGCAAAAATATTTAAATCGTTTAGAACGGCAGCGCTGGTTTGTGAATGGAACAGGGTCTTGGTTCACAGCCCAAATCGCCAGGGCACTTCATGATGGTGACTTAAATGGAGAGAGACAGACAGGGAGGACACAGATGTCTGACCTTGCAGTGGTGCTTATGTAATGGTCTGCTTCAGTGCATTTAACTGCAGTGCTCCTTTCCAACCTGGGATCAGCAAAGGCAACATGTCTTTGCAGTCCAATCTCCTCTGACATCAGTACTGACACTTGGAGAGTATGAAAAGTTCCTGTGAGCTCCAAGTGAATCGGTTGTTATGGTCCTGCCTGTGCAGCCCCCATAGAACCAATCATACTAATTAAACTAGACGACTTAAGCCTCCTCTCATTAGTGTCCGAGTAAACAGCCTTAATTTTTAATGCATTTTAATGTCTATCTCCCAGTTCTGAGGGTGGCAAGGGTGGTGGGGGGTGTAGATTAACAACAAGAGGGGTACTTTCAGGTTTTTCACAAATAAAGTAAGCGCATTAGGTGTAATTTCAGTATTTGAGCTGAATATGTTTATGGGATTATGGATTTGCGACAATCTATGCAAACGGTCGCTGTTACAACGTAAAAATAAAAAATGTGGCAAGCTATTTTAAGGTAATAATAGCAGGCAGAAGACGACACTATTTCATGAACATGATTTTTCAGCCATGCCAAACCACTTGCAGACTGCTGTATTTTTGGCAGGTCCGTGCAGTTACACAATCCACCACTGCCCCAGATACCAGGGGCAAGTAGGGTAAAATGTGGCATGACCCAAAAATAGCACAGCAACATTGGCTCACACTTGATTACTGGAGTTGTACGTAATGTTTCAACAGAGAGAGGAGGTAGTGCAGGGTGCTGGGCGCTCTATAAATAGACATGTATATACAGTATGTGCATACGTGTTGAGATACATTTGCATGTTTATGCTCTAGGGAAAGGGAGACTAAGAGCAACTGAAGGGCTATTAGCATGGTCAGCAGGAGGGAGGTATAAAATGACGGAGGGAAAGAAGGGGGCAGCTGTGTAAAGACGGACCAAGTGCCCAACTAGCTGGGCCTGAAGCTCTTGAACAGTGGGTGGCATTAAAACAACAGGCAGCAGACAGTCAGCGCGGTCTCACAGAGTCACACATATTGTACTCCTCTGCCAACATCCATGTCTGTGCTGCTTTCCTGCTCACCTGCCGGTCACCAGCAGCGTCCGAAGGTGGTGGCCATGTACGAGGCAGGGCTGCAAAAGTTTCATTTCTAAATCAGCGGCTCAGCAGCTGAGACATAATGAGCTATAGCGTTGCCACTCTGCCTGTTATAGCAACTCATCTTCCCCGCTGCAGGAACCAAGACTGTGGGTCTCGATGGCAGACTGTTTGTCTGCCTCGGTGTGAGAGGATGTGTGTGCCGTCCCACGGTGAGTTAAGACCTGGGCAAATGAGGTAAGCTTTCTATTCCACTTTAAGGAAATAACCAGCCTTTCAGCGTCGCCTCTGTCAGGCTGTGGTAACTGGTTTTTCGGAGGCAGGTGCTTTCACACCCCACAGAGGCACATGTGCATGTGCACGTGACCTGGCTTGCGTGCATGTAAGCATACATAAGAATACGAAGGTGGAGCAATGCTACACCTGTTGAATCCATCGAGTGACAGGACTTAATGTCCAAGAAAACAATACCATAAAGTGGGGATGTACAATCTTCGTTCAAAATACAATTTTATCACAATTTTTTTTTAATATTTCTGAGATAGGTAGAATATAAACTATGCAAATATATTCATTTATCTTTTTTTTTTTTTTACCTCAAAAAATCTAAGATCTCTGAACTGGCCAACTATGGAAGCAAATGATTTGCATGCCTCCAACACGAAAAGTAAACTACTTTTAGTAAATGTACCATTATCGCTAAAGGTGACACAGTAAGCGAGAGAGCAGGAGAGAATGAAGCCTATAGTCGCTTCGCCACAGTAGCTCGGAAAACCTGAAAAAGTGTAAATAAGCAACTGCAGGCTTAGCAAAAAGTTGCTAAGGTCAGAAAGAATTTTAAATGCTTAAGGAGAACAGATTTATGTTTTAACTTATCGGATAGTTCCAGATTTAAATAAGATTTATGAGTTCACAGCTAAAGCAACCCAGCACATACAGCTGGATGTGAGGCGATATGCTTACCACAGCGTGTCAAAGAGCTGAAGGATGTGCTGAGGTAGCAAAGTAGATAGGGAAAGCGCCCTCTGCTGTTTAAACTGAAAATGTATTATCTTGATTGATTTGCACTGTTGCATATTTGTATATTTTAAATTGTCTTGGGGTGCATTGGTACAACCCTGGTATAAAATCTCTGCTCCTGACAGCTACATATACTGTATGTACATTAAACAGACTGAAGGCTGCTCCTGTAACCCTAACCCTAACCCTAACCTGCTCAGAGAGCAGCCCAGTTCTATGACTGCAAATACAGAAGTAGATAGGGCGTGATATACAGTGCTGTCCACTGACGTTAGAGCAGCACAGTCAGTACTGTCACTGGAAACAGACTCATGGCCTGGGGAGCTAAGAGTCTGCTTGTGTGTGAGCGTGTAGTCAGTTTTGCTGTGGAGACAGTGAGTCAGAGAGGCGGACAGGAAAGGAGAAAGGGGCGTAGCGTACCTCCACCTTTTTCTTGCCGTAGTGCCTTGAAGACTCATTGTTTGTGTCAATTTCATGCACGTGCATCCAAGAGTGTGTGAGAAAGATGTGTTGTGCATGGCTGTCCGAGTGTGTGAGGTCACAGCGCTCCTCATCAGGCTCTATTTTAGGGCCTGCGACTCATGGAGGGCCCCGGCCTCCGCAGACCCATTGGGCTAATGATCAGCCTTGGCAATTAAAGCCAATCTGTGAGTCAGTGTGGCATCAGAAGGGCCATCTGCTTCCAGCCCTGTAGCACTCACTCTGGCCTGTGGGACCACTTGCTGGGGTCACAGCTCACCCAGCTTGTGGAGAGATGGTCACAGGATCTAAGGGAACAATCTGCTGTGTAACTCTAGCTCAACAGAAACCTGTTCTACTCAAGACTGCTGTGTGTATGCCTGCAGTGTCTCACGAGGGCAGTAAAAACACAAAGACTGGGATTTGTCGTATGGAGGATAATGGCGCGTACACCCATGACACAGGTAAGCTCCTCATCAGCCTCAGGCCAGTGATCTTTCCGCACCTGCTTCAGCGCCGTAGCGAAGAAGTAGGGTACTTATTGTGCTGAATGGGGATATAAGATGTCTGGATTCTTCAGATGATGATGATCATAATGACAGTAACGGAGTCCAAAATTGCTTCACTGTCCAAACAGGAAATACTGAACTATAGCCAGTAATAGGAGAGTGTCACTGGACAGGACAATAGAGCAGAGACCCGGGGGCCTGACAAAAGCCTGATCGTAAGTTTCTTGTCGATTCTATGCCTGAAAAGGAGCTACAGAAAGTGGTGAGTTTGGTTTAACAACACATTAGTGGAGGAGAATAGTCATTCCTCCTCCACTCGCTATCAGCACAGCTTTGCCCATTAAACTGGACACATCACCACCATCTTGACCTTGACCATCGAGCTTCTAAGGCTGCCTCTGCCTTAGAAGTTCTGTGTTCTATAAAGTCCATGTCAACACCTCTCCACCTTCCAACAGCAGACAGTTGCAAAACCCTGGGAGGCTAACTGGAGTTTCAGGCCAATGCCCTGGTGTGACCTCTGGTGCATTTATCATATGCTTGGTTGGCTTTGCCCCAGTTTATAGGGGCACGCAGCCCTAAGGAGCAGTCTTTCTCATACCAATTACACAAGCCAGCAGCTCTCTTCTCCTATATTGCACTCTCTCTCCTGCAGGGAAGGGAGGGTCAAAAGGTCAGCTGCTGTCTTATCACAACTCACAGTTGCAGTGAGCAACTTGCACTGTCTTTAGGTTTAACCTCAGCTTCTGCAACATCTGTCACTGTGAATTTAAGTAGGACTACCCATACCAATATTTTACAAGCATTAATCTGTCAAATCTAAAACAGTCTTTAATTGGTTGAAAATATTCTGTAAGCAGTCTTTTATGACAGATTGTCTTGGTTCTCTTTATTTTTCATTGGGTTTTACTCATTTTTTTTCAAATACCAAAGGACATATAACCAATCATTATGCCTTGGAATTATAAAAAAAAATACATTTCAGCCAGATGTTCCATCATACAAGTGAGTAAGGGTCAAGTAACTCAGGACATGTGGGCTATGGCACTCAAGCCCCTCATTCTCTGTGCACAGAGTGATCTCTTTTCTAACTAGGCCACCCTACAGGTTTTCATATTCATTAGGCTGAGAAGCTGTGGAACACAGAACCTCCTGGCGGGCTGAGCTCTGTTTACATCCACACAGAAATCTCAGAAAGCTACTCCACACAGATTCAAGGTTTTTGAAATGCCATTTTTCTATCATTTACTGTAGATGTGACAGAATGTGCAGTTGCATCTCTGGCATTAACTTTTGGTGGAGATGCAGAGGGGTGGAGGCTACTGCACAGCTATTTCACATGCCAGGGACACAGATCTGACACATAAAAAGCATGTGGCAAGAAAACGATAGTGTCAAGAAAAAAAAGATGGAAAAAACATTCCACCAAATACAACAAACAAACCCAAATGCCAGACACAACACTGATAAAATATGTCGTGAGAAAAATACCTACAATTCAATACATTTTTTTTTTTTTAGAGTCTGGATTCTGAGATTTTTTAGTGTTGTGGTAACTGGTAAACCAAAATCACGTGCTCCTCTGTCCTCATCGCACCCTTGCTATACTTACCGCTGCCATCTCCCCTCCTTAATCATCCTTTCCCTCCATTTTTTACTGCTTAAGAGGCTGACTCACTGGACCTGAATTGCTGTTTGTCTGTCATGACATCTGGCGTAGCTGGACGTCTGAGTGTTATGTCTTTCTCTTGCTCAGTCTGCATCTCTCCCCTGATGGGACCGCACTAACATCTTCATCCCTGTTTTTTCATTCTAGCATAATGACCTCCTAGTAGCAGCCCTAATGGAGCCATAATGGTCATTTATGCCAGTGGAGGCTCTAAGGGCACTGCTGTGGAGGCAGTGAGTCGCACAGGAAGACAGACGAGAGCGTAGGGAAGCTCCTGGTTAAGTCCCTCCACCTCTTTCCTTTATATGCAGCTCCTCGATCTCAGTCTTTGTGTGAACACAGCCTGTCTGTGTGCATTTAATTAAAGGAACTGCTATAAGACTGGTTAACAATAGAAAATACAATATGAATGTAGGTGTGTAACCCTGCTTTTATGGTCACTTCTAAAGCTTTATCACATTCATAATATACATTTTTTATTACATATTGCCTCATACAGGCAGGCTTCCTCAACCTATACACAACTGAGCATACTAACATTGTTAAACATCTTTATATGTCTTCTTTCTTTTTATATTTGCTGCCAGGCTGAGCAGACTCTATTCAGAACAAAAAATGCAGTGCAAATATTGAACTTGCAGTTACTGCTAAAAACTTCTATCCATTTGCATTTTACTGTGGACAGCAAACACAAGGACCTGTCACTGTACATAGTCTTAGTCTAGGGTAATCTTGAAAAAAAAAAAACAAGATTTTAATGTACTAAAAGGCAGCAATACTTCTTTTAATGTGGATTAATCTGTAAGGTCCTCCACATTAGACACTTCATGCTTTTAATGCTGAACATCTTGCGACGGTCCTCAGGGCGCTGCAAGCTGAATAATACAATAGCACATTTATCAAATAGCTAATGCTAATTAGACTGTTGCATAGAAACGCGAATAATGTACAGTAATGTTTCTTGTGCCTTGTCAGCTCCTGCTTCTTGTTTCTAGTGAGACAAAGCTGATTTTTGGGTTTAAATAGGGAAAAATAGCATCCCGTCTAATCCATTAGTTATCAATGTATAAAAACCCAAAGAAAGTGATTATGCTACTGTAGGTTTGATCTCCTAAGGTTGTCATACTGTATTTTAATCGGGGTTGTATTTGATCACTCAGATCAAAATATTTCTTCCTTCTACTATCACAGCAGGGGGGCAAGGATCCCTAATTTTCAACATAACTTTAGTACTTTCATCTTCTGCAGCATCTGAAAATCAGCACTGTCCAGCTGCTTTTAACTGCAGCATCCAGGGAATACTGCCCTTTTTAAAGTCTGACAGACTCAAAGTGAGGTGCTTTTGTACATCTTTTAAATTCAAAGACACTTTCAATTTCAGTTTGCCTTTTGTAGCCCCAGAAATATCACATCTGAAAGCTGATAAAGTAAGGCAAGGTCTGAAAAGCCGATGTGTTTTATACCTTCATGTGTTGATTCGTGCCCTGGCTCTTATCTAGGATGACGAGAGCAGCGTACAACATTATTAAGATTTATTGTTACCTTCAAGGCTTCTTTGGGTAACGCACACATTTTTATTGACTGTGTACCTTTCTGAAATAAATAATATAATATTCATGATGCCATTTATGGTTAAATGAATTCGATAGGCATGTGTATTTATATGCTTGATTGAAGAATGCAACTGTCACTTTAAATTGGATAAATGACACATTAAGAACAAGCCCTCACTGAGACGCATAATGATCCTGCACTAGTATGTTCACAGGCAGCTGTGTGTGGGTTCAAAGCTGAAAATAAACTTGAAGCTGCTTAATGACTTCCATGCTGACTACACTTCAGCCCAGTCTAAGTGATGCTGATACCAACAATCACAGACATACGCCTCTTTGACAGTGCTCTAAATCTATCTGACGGTGATAAACAGGACAACTGCCAATTTCTGCTGGAGATAGAATTTTTTTTTTAATAGCTGCTTCAACCAAACTACAAACAAATGGTTTGGATAATATTTTTTCACTTAAATTGTATATACAACCCCATTTTCACCAAAGTTGGAGTGCTGTGTAACATGTTGAAACAGGATGTGAAACAGGATTTGCAAAACATTGAAAACTCTTATCTATTTAAAATAGCACTTGGAGAACTATAAAATGTTGAAACTGGTAAACGTCATTGTTTCTTGAAAATTATATCCTCATCGACATTTTGATGCCAGCAAAAAAGAAAAATGGGACAGGGTCATGTTTAACATTCTGCATTACCAACAAGCAATTGGGAACTAAGTAAGAACTGCTGTAATTTTGAAAGTGGAATGTTTTCCCAGTCTTGCCTAAAGTAAGATTTCAATTGCTCAACAGGTCAGGGCCTCCTTTGTCATACTCTACATTTAATAATGTGCCAACATTTCAATGGGTGACACATCGGGACTGCATTCAGGCCAGTTTAGTACCAAGACTCCTTTACTTCAGAGTCTGTTGTTGCTACTTTCCCAATATGTGGCAACATGTTACAAGTAATTTTGAAAAAACAATCACATTTCTCATTTGTACATTGTTTCATTTGGTATTTTAGTATCCTACCTGTTTTGGATACTGGGCTACGTGTACTGGAGGTGAATTGCCTAAACTTTTTTTTTTGATGAAACTGTCTGTCAACAGTCCTCAATAGATATGTTCCAGGAAGACATGTTGCTGAACTTTGAAATTTTTTATGTTACTTTTTAATGATACAATAGTTTTTGCATTGTTAATACCAGAAGACGTGTGGTAAGCAAATGTGTTTGAATAAAAATTTAGGTGCATATACCCTTTGAGTATCCTTTCTTCTCATGTTGTTTCCTTTTTTTTGAAAAGTCAACCTAAATTATGCAAATGTGTCAATCAGACTGATTAACTTCGCTGTCAGAAACAGGTTTTCAAAGTCACAAACATCATATTTCTTTTTTTTTTTTAACATGTGAAAGAGCGTGAATTGGGCGAATATGATGCTTAGTTCAAAGTGAGGTTACTTCAGGGAATGAAGATGAATATGGAAATTCAGCTACAAGTCATTATTTTCTTTGGAAATCACATGATGAGAACATCGACAAGAGGGGACTGGAGTGATCTGAAGGTAAAATTGGCCTCAGCACAGGTCCAGAAGCCATCGTCTGAAACAGCAGGGATGTTTACATCCATACAGAAAACGGCACCATGACAACACTCTCGCAACACATCACGTCACATTCGCATGCATATATTACTGTCCCCTCTGCTTTCATTTGACACTGGAAATACCACTGCCTGCCATCCTGTCATCAAAGTCCTATATGTTGAAGAGCACAATCTAAGAATGCCATTTTTTTTTCACCACAATGGCATCAGACAGAGGGGACTGTCAAGTAATTGTGTGTCATTGTCTCTCTCAGAGGAGAAATCTATTAACAAACAAATCAACGTAAAGCTGAGGAAAAGGTGTTACTTTAACACAGTGAACAATCAAGTAATTGCATACACTATTTAAAAGAAAAGCTCTGATTAACAGGGGAAAAAAAATCTATGTTGTAGGGATGTTGCTAATCATTTCTAACACCTCCTTACAATTTGCTGTCTTCTTGATTGTCTCTACACATGCAATACACAGCATTATTTTTGAAATTCAATTCCAATTTTAGTTCAAGCGTATTGTTGAAATGCTGTTGGCAAAAGTATACGGTGTGTGATTTATGGCAGGGAGTAAAGTAGAGCTTGGAATTTTTAAACTGAGCAAAAATCAGAGACACGGTCATTATCACACACTTTTTCTGTTCGGTTACAATGCAATCTGTAATAACAAGACGTGGGATAAAGGTATGAAATTTGCACAAAGACTTGTTCTATACCACAGTGAAAAAACATATTTCTGTCCCACAAGACAAGTTTAACAGAGTATTTCTTGATCATTTGACATTTCAAAGGGAATATAAATGAACCCCTAAGATCCTTATGGCATTGAAACAAAACTAAATTCTTATTTTCAGTCGTCAAATGTGCCACTTCAATACTTGAAAAAAGGCAAATGCTGTTTCACAAAGGTACCCTGAGGCTTTTTATCTATTACTTCATTCACAAAAAAACAGTTCTTTCCAGTCAGTGTTTCTTCTAAAACTAGAAATGTGGGTTAGCAGTATTTATACCCTCGATGCATTTTTTTGATGCTGTGAAATCTGCAGTCTCCTATTTCATTGAGACATTATTATGCGGGCAAATGAATTATGGTATGAAGTGTATGAGAAGGTTTACTTTTCAATATCACTTGCTAGGACACGCAGTCACAGATATGTTGGTGTGATGTCAGAGACACATCTGTTAGTGGCGGCTGTTCACCTCGTCCTGGCCACAAATTGTTGTACATTAAGTATTAGTTTAAACGAATACACCGCGTGCATGGACAAGTTTTTGACAGATAGGGGATAATACGATTGGTTTCAGCAATATGTAAAGGTCTTTAAGTGCATTAAATATTGATGATGTCTGTGCTGTGATGGAATAAATGTGTAAGCAAATCACGGAATACAAATATAGGCACATAAAATCATGCTGTATATGATCAATATCAAATGCACTTTGTGATCGATAATGGAATTAATTGGGAGTGTCACAAGGACCGGAGTGCTATATTGACAGATACTGTTTAACAGTGTCTGAGCTGGTGACTGACAGACAACTGAAAACTTGTGTGAATTTCAGCTTTCTTTCAGGGTCTGTTTTCGATGCTTGAACTCAGGCTCCATAGGCTTGTTTCAGCTCCGTGTCAGCTCTGGTTTCTCGATTTCTGCGTGTGTCTTATTTGGTTTTCTTACTTAATTCAGTGTTTCATCACTGTTTTATCTTGACAATTGGACAATTGCCTAACCACTTTTTTTTTTTTTTCCTGTTAACAGTGGACCGCAGAGCAATACTTGGTGTTAAAAAAAATGCTGCCCACAATTTATGCCTCTAGGATCCAGCCAGCCTGGGCCCAGCTCCATTTATTTATAGGCGCTCTGCAGAGAGGTTGTATACAGTGAGACAAAAAAGAGCTTTTGTTGTTAAACTGAGGATGCTTTCCACATCTTAGTATGGAAGGACACTAGTCAATATTTAGCTTGAGGCTATTTAATTTGGACAAGGATTTTGTTTTATACATTAAAAATTCCAATTACCTTGTCAAGACTTGAGCAAGCCCAGAGCAGGGTGTTTTAGTCTTACAGCTTAATCAAACTCTTTAAATTAAGTTTAACATGGACAGAATCATACATTCTGCCTCGGGGAAGGTTATATCCTTTAAACAGTAAACATGTTAAAAATCAATGTTTAACTAGAATTACTTACACGGAATAAATGCTGATCGTTTCTTTCCCTTTCGCCGCTCTTTCTCTTTTTGTCCAAGTTCGTAAACTTTATTAGGATGCTTTAATGGGATATAAAGGATGGGGATCATGCTTTTGCCTTCTTAAAAATATGTACTTTTACGTTTGACTGGTACCAACAAAACTCACAAAGTTGTGAACACATTTGAATTAAATTCTGCTTGTACCTTTGACGTGATGCAAGGACAAACTGATTGACTTTTGGTGATAATCTCAATTGAGATTCTGGATCAAATTTCGATTATGGACATACTGTAACTCAAAACCCTTGGGTCGATTTTCATTATGGTTTTTTTTTGTGTGTGTATTGGTCTTACATCGAGAAACAAAAGTTACACATTGGAAGAGATTCAGATCTGATCTGGCACTTGAATCTGGACTGGAGCAGTTTCAAACAAACAAAAACAATGACATATTTTTAAGAAACCTGTTAGGTTAGTCAGACTTTGCCCGGGAAATAAATGTTACAGTTTTTTTAAGCAATCTGAAGCTTATCTGGATCCTGATTAGTTTCAAGCATGGATGTAATCTGATTTTGGCCCATGGGATGATTTGGATCCTGATTCCTGAAACTTGAAATTTGCCAGGATCCATGGTAAAAATAGCAATAGTAATAGTTATTTTTCAACTACTTTTTCAGGCAGGTGGCGGAGGTATGCACCTTACTGAGTGCGTTCTCACTACTTGTAAATGTCATCTCAGACAACAGTTCTTCTAAATCATATTCCTATCAATCACTTATCCAAAGACAGAAAAAAAACAAAAAACAAAAGAACTGATAATCCTTAATTCACACAATTATATGCTTCTCATATCCACCCACATTTATGAATATGTGCCATTTCCATTCTTCTGTTAAATAAAGTCGGGGTCAAATATAAATCTATCATATGTCTGATCTGCAGACGGTCACAGCTGGACCCCCTGTCTCACCATTTCTCAATCTATTTCACAAAGATATTACAGAAATCTGAGCTGCTGTCAGATATTTCCCATTCCATCTTATCAGTGGAAGGAATGATGTCTGGCACAGCAAACAAAGTATGTGTAAAGTCCCTAAATAAAGCATGAAATTGACAGGACGCCTGTCCAAGTGAGGCACCGCTGAGCAGCTGCTCACCTCCAGACTGCACGCCTCGCATTTGGACTCCCATTAAAGTGCCCGGTTCTCTAAGTCAACACTTTTAATGCAGAAAATGACTTCATTCATTTTCCATTTTAGGAATCAAGTTTTAAAATGTGCCTGCACAAAGTGCTGGTTGTTCTTTTGCATCTCCACAGAGGAATTTGCATACATTGAGCCAGTGAAAAAAATCCCACATTTTAGACATTTGGTCATGTTAGTGCTCAGGTGTGGGATGAAAAAATAGTAAGCAATTTAATTAGATACATGTCAGCTTTCAAAATTTACACATAGCATTCTTACAAGCCTGCAGACTATCCAGGCTAACTTGTATATTGATAAATCTTGAATGCGTGCACACACGAGTGCGTGTTTGTGCATGTATGT
This sequence comes from Mola mola, assembly GCA_001698575.1. NCBI lineage: Eukaryota > Metazoa > Chordata > Actinopteri > Tetraodontiformes > Molidae > Mola > Mola mola. The sequence continues at coordinate 2,591,300 of KV751332.1, read as the reverse complement.
GTGAATGTACTGAAATCAGCCACAACACTGATATTTGAACAAAGCCTTGAACTCACCGGGGAACTGGTAGCTGTAGCTGGGTGCAAATCCAGTGTAGCCACGGCCATATGTTGCCACAATATTAGGGTAACCTAGGAAGGAGATAAAAAGGAGATGAGAAGCACAAACACACACACAATCACATATCCACTTTAAGAGGGAAACAAATCCTGTATGGCTGGCTATAAAACTCCTGGAGACCTGTGTTCTCATTCTGTAAAGCAAATTCTAATATCACTAAATACAAAAATCCATACTGACTGTGATATATGTAATAAATTACATCTGGAACAATGGTTTTCATACATACTGTGTGTCTTATGTTTCGTGGAACCCTAGCCTGCTTTGACTGAAATAAACTGCAATAAACAAGAAAGGATTTACTGCAATGCTTGAAGCCAAATAACGAGCTAGTGTGTATTAATTGCTCGTGGTGCTGATGCTAGACTGTCTAAAACATTTGCTGTGTGTGCAGTGTCCGCCCTCCATCAATGGTCAACTGTCACAGTTACATTAACCTCTCAAATCTTCAGCTCGCTGTTCTCCTTTACTGAAATATTTTCATGTCCTAGGAGAATAATTGCGGCAGAAGGCACAGCTGCTGATTTAAAATGTGAGAGTTACACGCTTGCTAATATTTAACACAGTCTCTCTTTAAACAAAGCAAGTTACCCTGAGAGGATCGATGACCTGCAGACTTAATGGCAAGATTCATTTTTTAATTCACCCATAAGGTGTCTGACATTTTTACAGCTTAATGACACTTTATAGCGGAGGCCTTCAAATGACATCCGCGTCTGTTTTTATTCTGTGCATCTTCAGCATTGTGGAAAGGCTCAAGCAGTTTGTTAAGAGAAGCTGTAGGCAGTGATCACTGCTCCTCAATTGCATGTCAAGCATTTGCTTGAGGTTAAAACAATTTAAGTAAGTTATGCTTGAGTGAGCATTGCAACCATTGTTTTAAAATGTGTTTAACCACAATGCCACAATTACAAAAGACATAAAGTCTGACTTAAATGTGATTTCTGGCTATATGTATTTTTAAGCAATTGGGTGCAACGTTTCCCTGGTCGGAGCAGGTGACTTTATCCCTATAATACTGAGTGTGAAATGTTCAAATTATACAGATTATCCAGCTTCTAGTAATGTTTTTTTTTTTTTTTTTTTTTTTTTTTTTTTTTTTTTTTTTTTTTTTTTTTTTTTTTTTTTTTTTTTTTTAATCAGCTTTATCTTGTTTCACATTATTGGTATTATATTGGCATTTAAAAATCCACTCTCTGTCAAATTCTTCTAGAAAGTCTTCACTGGTTTTATACAGTTAGGGTAAATTTAACCAGAGCCACAGCATAATTAAACTTGTGGAGGCTTGCAAATGCCACTACAACTTGTCATCTGTAAACTAAAGTCAAAGCCTGAGTAAGGGGACAGACTGTTTCAGAAGCTGTGCCGTCCCCGGGTGGATGGAGTCTTCTGACAAGGCCCGAAGAGGATCCAGTGTCAGAAAAATTTCAGAACAGCAGATGTATTGTTCATCTGCTCTCATGACTTATTACAACCGCAGACCCACCAGTTAATGAGCGGGACAGTTTTCAGACAGAAGCAGCTGTGGGCTACATATTGAGAAAATGGGGTGTTGAGGGGGCAGGCAGCTTGGACGTGGGATACAGACGAAACAGGAAAATCTGAGAAAAGCGCGTGGATGGGCGAGCAAGTGAGCCTGTAAGAATCTGAGCAACATCAAAGGCAATATAAACATAATTAACCCTGTAATTATGGTATATGTCTCCATCTTTATCTGTTTCCCTGGAGCTATTATCACCTTCAACCATGAGTCTGGACTAAATTACCTCATAAGAGGAAGTCCTTTAGGCCAGGAATGAATCACCGTAGCTAACCTTGATAACTCACTTCACATAGTGTAAGCTACACCTCAGAAACTGACCTTGGAAACCTCTATCAGGCGTTTGTGTCATCAGTTCTCGTCAGATATGTACTACTTTGATACAATGACCTCATCCATGTTACTATCTAAACCTTCAAATTCTTGTAGACACAGCAGACTAATAAAAGCTTTCATAAATGAAACTAGATGAGATAAAATGCTAACTACTAAATTTATTTGTACACAACATACACAGTTTGGAAAAGCAGCAATGGAGGAAGAATGGAGCTTTGAATTCATACATTTTGTCAGAGGCAGCATATATGCACTTGTGTGCATGTGTCTACAACATATTTGGTATGCATGCATACTTGTGTGTGGGCACACATGGGCTACGTGTGTGTGTATGCGGGTGTGAGCATGTGTGTGGATACTCTGTTCTGTATGCCTCAGAGCCTGTGCCAGCTGGAATCAGAAAGGTTGACCTTGGTCATAAATATCTAATCAGTGTTTGCTGTCCATGAAAAAGTTCAATTTATTCCTGACCCAATGGAAAAATGCCTCTCTCAGACCCTTTCCCCTCACTCACAGACAAAAAAAAAGAGAAATGTAACTCGGAGCAGCAGCGAAAGGGGCCTTAACCTGGTGTGGAAGAAGTGGGACGGAGACTCCTGCTGGAGGTAAAAAAAAACAAACCACTCATCAGGTGTTGATGAGAAGTCATCACTAGGAAGCTACAGATGGATAGCTTTCAGAACACTCCTCATTGTTTGGTTGTTTGGTCTAAAAAGAACTGTGATATGATACAATCAAAAGCTATAACTGACCGCAAAATATTGGATATTATGTGTTTGATACTGTCTTACAGAATAAATGCCAAACTGAAATTGCTGGCTTAGATACCACAGCTTCTTATCCTCCCTTATTTCAACATTTTCTAAAATGGCAAAATCATTTCCCCGCTCTGATGTCCACAGTACAATGGGTTTCAAACTATAAAATGAAGATTTTTGCGCTCGATGTCTAAGGAGAGAGCTATACAGAGGCAAATAAACGTGTCGGCAAAGTGGATTCACATTCATGCTAAGTTAAGCTACTATCTCTAGAAATTCTTAGTATGTGCATTTCTACAAGTATTACACGAAAGAAAGAAAGCCTGCTGTATTTTCCAACATTTCACTAAATGGAGCCTGCCATTGTGTCTGGCCTGGTGGCTGCCTCTTAGTGCTCTTATTTGCCTTATTAATATGCATCCTAATGTACCTATTTTATGGCTCAACAGTTCTGATTCACTTTAAAATCAATTATCCATCTGGTACACCCATACCTCGCCCGAGCTCAAATGTGTATTAATTTCAGCAAACATACATCGGGAAACACAATAAAGATAAATGCCTCGATTAGAGGCAGTAAACAAAGGATGGCTTTAATGAGATTTGGCACAAAAGGAGCTTACACTTTCTTAAATAATGAGCCTTGGGTCCCTTTTTCCGAATGCAAATTATATAAAGTAATGTTTTGCTGTCCTTGTTCCAGTTTCATTTAGATAAGAATGTCTCCAAACAAGTTGGCTGTTAATATTCTCACATGAGCACATCACCGCCTTACTGCCTACCATCTCCCAATGGAGAGAGAAGAGTGCTGTCCTCTTTGCAGACGCATTAGCCTGTAATAAGTTCTGAAAAGTTCACTGTGCTTGTTAAATACTTCTGTCAGATGAGATGCAATTGAACGTCTCAGATGGAGCTGACAGAACCACTTGGCTGGTTTCACCAACACCACAAACAACTGTGTAATCACTCTTGTGGCAGGACAGCGTAATCCTGGACTATCCCTGACAATTTATTTATCATAAATAGAGATAGATGGAAGGATGAATAAATTGATAGATGCCTCTTAATGTTCAATAACAGGTTCAATTCAGCAGCTCTCGGCCACAATTCTTAAAGAAAATACAAAACGCATCACAGCCACATATCTACTTTTCAAATTTGCTTTAAATGTAAGTTTACGTGGTGGAGATAAAATGCATGATTGGGGCTCTGCCTGCACCTACTGCAAGAAGGAAAGGGAGGGGCTACTAGCGCCGCAAAACCAGTCACTTACAGTCGGCTGCATGTCCTCTTTGCTTTTGAAGTAAAAAATAAATCATTGATGTGAGGGCAAATCCATTTGGTCAGGTCGCACATACAAATGATATGCATAGGAAATGTGAGCGACAGACAGACAGATAGACAAATAGTTAGATTGAGAGCGAGAGACAGTGGGTGGGCGAGGAGGCGGGGAGGGGGAGCGTGCAATAGTGTTAAATAAAAAGGGCCACGGGCATGGGCTAGATGGTAATGAAGAGGGGTTGGCCAGCAGCTGAGGTCCCTGTAGATGAGATCTCTCCCTGACATGTGTGTCCCCTTCATTACCCATTAAGGGGGGGACAGTGATGAATCCTTAATATGACATTACACCAATTTTCCTCTTCATTTAGCCTGATAATGTGCTGGTCTGCTACTATATGCCCAGGGGCTGCCTGTACCACACTTGACCAGAAATAGAGCGCAGTGGCCAACGGTGGCACACCTTGAAGCGGCCTAATTAGGGGCAGCGCCCACCTAATGGGGCAATCTAGACGAGTTTGTATAAGTAGGTTTTTGCAGAAGGTAGGAAAGTGGTGACAGAATTGGCGTGCATATCTGATTCTCCCTCCCTCTGTCCCCTTCCGCTGAAAAAAACTTACATTTAATTTTTTTTTGTTTTGCGGCCTTCACAAAAAATTGTGCCACTTAAAAAATTGTTTTTGTCTACAAGGTTATACCTTAATTTATTGTTTTGCATTTCCCTTCTTTAGCCACACAATTACAATTTTTTCTAAGCAGATACACACACCCCTTTTTAATTTACAAAAGAAATCACAACCCTTACAAGAACACCAAAGCTATTGTAAATGCTGAAGTATCTACATCTCTGCTGCTGTTCCTCGCCAAACACTCCATTTTACATGTAGCTGTGCATCTCAAAAAATTAGAATATCATACTTTTTCAATGTTACTCAAAAAAGTGAACATTTATTTCATTTTAGACACATTACACACAAAGTAAAATATTTGAAGCGTTTTACTGTTTTTAATTTTGAAAACTGGACTACAGATCGATAAAATATAATAATCAATTATAATTTTAAAATTCTCAAAACAGTTTAAAGGAAAATGTTTGTTTTGCAAAATATCCGTATTAGCATGCACAAGGCATTTGACTCTTCCCACCTTTGTGATTACCTCGATTGGTTCCACCTGCCCCTGATTAGATCCTTGATGCATTTAGTCCATGTGCTTCCCTTTCTCAGTTTTCACTTAGTTGTTTGCATTTTTGACATTTGCTTTCTATGGTTTCCCTCAGGCTCACCCTTATTATTA
>KV751332.1:2556960-2585921 GCA_001698575.1 Mola mola | reverse complement strand
CATAATGCTAGTTCTAGTTTATTGTTGGATTTCGTTTTATGTTTGCTGCAACCTACCTGTCCTGTGTTTTTATGTTTTGGGTCCATTTTGAACCCAAAACATGACATGGACCTTTTTAGCATGATCTTAAACTTGTTGCGCGACTCACTCAGCATGCCCATCCCCAGCATGAAGGCATCCATGGTGTAGGGCAGACCCCTGGCTCGCCCTCGTGTACCTGGTGGGAACATCACCTCCTTGGGCTGGGCCTTCTTACATTCTACCTATGTAGACAGACAAGCACACACACAGACAAACCATTAGACTGTGTAGGATACACAACCAGACAGATCTGACAGGGCTGTCTCAGCTTTTTAAGGTAGTTTTCTATTTGCACAGCCTCAGATGTTTTCCATAGAGAAAAACAAGACTGAGTCAGTCTGAGCACCTCACATTTTAGAGGAAGGTCTCTAAGGAAAACTTACAATCATGCTCCTCCCGCATTAAAGCAAAGGTTGTTGCTCCAGTGAGCATGTGCCCAATGCCTCAGGGAAATACAACCTTAATTCTTTCCAAGAGTTTCTGAGACATCAAGGTAGGAGACGCTCTGCTCTGCGGTGCCATTACCACAGTCCCACTGTGTGGCAGTATGTCCAGATTCTTACCTCTTTTCAAACAAATCTCAGAAGCAATAATATCTCACAAAATCTCTGCCTGCTCACTGTTGTTTGCTTCATGTAACTCCAGTCTTGCAAGGGCAGTGTGTTAAAAATCTGAAGCTGGTCAATAAATGTGTGTTTTAAAACTGCCTGTTGTTTTTTTGCTTGTGCATTGTGTATATCTGCTGGGCTCAAGTCCCCTGTGTCCCACAGTGCAATTCCACCTGAAGCACTCATCTCTCTCTCTCGTTTCTTTCTCTCACACACCGTCTTCCTCATTTCCCATCTTTGCAAGACCGACATCTCCTCCTCCTACATAACACATATCAAATGAGGGATGTGACAGGGGCAGATGAGGAGAGGGAGGAAGATGAGAGCCCTATTTACCACATATCTATTCTATCTTGATGAATTATAGAGAAGCGCGATCGGCTGACAAGGGTGGCACAGGCTTGTGTCTGTTGGTTGTTCTGTGGTAGGCTGAGTCTGCTCGCCATGCTGCACAATCTATTTGCTCCACTGCCTGCTTGGCATCCGCCTGTCCATCTGTTTGTCTGTTTGCCTCCTGGCTCTCGCCCGCTTCTCCCTACTGCCTCCACTTAAGCAGGGCTTTCTCGGCTGCTGCGATTCACATGTCATCCTGGCCTGCTGCACAAGACAGGCTAATGCGCCAGGACTGTGCACACCTCAACCCAGGTACAGCCCAGCATCATACCATACCGGGCCATCATACAGATAGGCTCGCATCTCTGACAAGCCAGCGATGCACATTACTATTCACGCCAAAAATTCACACGTGTTCATACGTGTGTAGTGGGAGACATGAGTGTTCAGACATCGGTTGCCAAACTGAAGTAAAACTTCATGTGCGGACTTAGGTGCGGTACAATGTACAAAGAGGACACTAATTAAAGTTCTTTTTTTTCTTCTTTTTGTGTGTGAAAGTTGCTATGCTGCAGAGCTGTGATTTGATGCTTTCATTTGAAGCAGAGCAACTAAAGTACACAGTTCCCACAGCCACTTTGTAGCTGCCAGAGCCACTCTGCCTGCATGGAATACATTGACATGGTGCTGAAGAGAGCACAGGTGCTTGCATCGACAGCCAACAACCCCCAAAGTGGAAGCAGAGCCTGAACGGGACAAATGGGCTCCTTAGAGACGTCAGGTCATGTTCACGTAAATAGGTAGTAAATACAGTCAAGTTCTGCCCACGACAACCCCTGATCAGCGTTCTCAGGTAGCTCCTGCCACATCCAACGAGTTGGACGCTCAGCTGCCTGCTGGGAGCAAGACAGGCTCGGGGTGTGAGTCATGCCTACATGCTCTCAGATGCTGGTCTTTGATATTCAGAGAGAGGGCTCCTTGTCATGGATTTAAAACCAGCCACGAGTCAGGTTCTGTGCTGGTGTGAGTGTGTGGGTGTTCACCTGCTTCAAGCACGCAGGAGTTGTGTGAGGGAGGCAGGCGAGAGCTTTTAAAGAGTGAGCTAAGTCAAAGAGAGGTGAGCAGAGAAGACGACAAGACAGCTCAGAGGCTGACAGTGAAGCAAAGCAGTGCAAAGGTTAAACAGTTGAAAAAGGCAGAGATTCAAATTTAGCTGTGTGGATTTTTCTACTGACTGAACCTTTTGCCACATAAATTGTAAGAAAGACACACATTTAGGACCCAAAATGAAAACCAATGTTTACAGAGTCATCAGTGATCCGTTAACATTTTAAATGGACATGCATTGTGGTGAATGAGAGCGGACATATGCTTTATTTATTTCTTTATTTTTAAAGATATTTTTATAATGATGTCCAATTATTTACAAGCCTTGAGTCTCCTGTTTATATCCCCAAAAGTTTCTAAACTACTGATTCTACATTTCCACATAGTCACATAGTCATAGTCAAATAATTAAAAGGCGAGTTATGTGGTTTTCGTCGGACAGCAACAAATTATTGATTGTTTTTGTTATCACATTTTTTTGAAGTCTTCCAGCATTGAAGGGTTAAATTTGGTTTAGCTACTGCCTTGTTGCAGTACAAAATTATGTTTTTAAAGGTTATTTTGGGCAATTGTGTGCAGAGTTTGCATATTCTTCCTGTGCCTGCCTGGGTTTTCTGCATGTATTCCAGCTTCCATCCTTCCATCGTCCAAAAACATGCCACAAAGGGGTTACATTAACTGGTTACTCTAAATTGCCCATAGGTGTGAATGTGAGCGTGGCTGGTTGTTTGTCTCTATATGTCAGCCCTGTGATTAACTGGTGACTTGTGTACCCTGCCTTCTCGCAATGATGCTGGATAGGCATCATGGGATAGGCCCTCCCCACCCCCTCCCGGAGACCCAGGACAGGCTAAGCCGTAGAAAATTAATGAATGCTATTTTTCTTTTAAAAATATCTCTATCTCCCAAAAAAATAAACAAACAAACAAAAAAAAAAATAGATATTGAGGTAATCAGTCACACATACTGCACGCACATTCATAATCACTACTTATGCATCAGTGCAGCCTACTGATGAAGAATACAACAAACAAGCGTTGTTGTCTTCATGATCACATCCTGTGACACAGAGTGGAGAAACATTGCAGTTATGACCTTTTCAATATGTCACCTATACATATTACAGGGAGGGTGTGGGCGGGATGGTCTGGCAATGGCTGTCCTTCAGGGACGAGTGTTGTGGGTGCAACGTATGTGTGTGTGTGTGTGTGTGTGTGTGTGTGTGAAGAGGGGGAGGTGTATGCTGACTATTAGCTCCTGTTGTGAATGGATCCCATCAGTGGACTGGCAGACTGAATAAAGAAAACAGAGTGATTCATTTACTCCAGCTCCCACTCCCAGCTGAACAGTCAAAACACATAGACTGATCAGTTAGGAAATGTCTCTAAAGGCGCAAAAGGCTATCAGACATTGTGTAGTGGGGTTATTTCATTAAGAAAAACTACATAACTGTCTGATAATTAGTTTATTCCATTTTCATTTTTATTTCATTTTGAAATCATCCTCCAGTGAATGCTTAAGCTTCCCTGCGTAGAGTGAAGTTTATGTGGAATCTGACAATATACACATTCATTGTAGAAAATGTACATCTTTTTCTGCAACCATTGAAAAAGTGATTTAAACAGACAATCAGTTGAGCACGATTTGGGCCCTAACAAGTAGTTTGGAAGCCAATCCTGGTCCAATATTCAGTATACACAGGTGTGATGTGGAAACTAGAGTAGTAGGAGACATCTTGTGACCAGCACCTGTTAAAAGAAAAATATTTAGATTCTGGAACATTTAATGAATTTAAAAGTGTGTGAGTGTGAGTGTGTGATAAAGGTCTGCTGAAAGAACAACTAGTTGACAGACATGCTCCGATCAATGAAAGAGCAGGAAACAAACACTTGAACAAGCGATGCAGGACATGTGCCTGCATTAATACTTGACAGGGTCACGTACAGGGATGTTTGGATTTCATGTACTGAATTAGAAATTTTAATTTTAATTAAAATCCTAGACAATGTGATGATTTGCTGCCCTTCTGAAAACGTTTCATTACAGAAATTCTAACTCAGATCAAGCTGCTGAGACCCCAACCCTCAGATAAAAAGAGGGGCGCGTCAATTACCAGATAATTAAGATAACGTCACAACATGTCTTGGTCTGATAAATATCCTGTATCAATACTGTATTTATTTGTTTCAATAATTAATTAACCTAATTTATTAATCTGTATAAAACACAATCCTGTAATTGTTTTGCAATATACGAAATCTGAAAGGCAGTAGTCATATAAATGTTTTAGATGTTTTACAACCAAAATAAATTTCACATATACAACAAAATAAAACATTTTCTTGTTAAATATTTACTTTGAGACCTTTTCTCAGTGAAGTAAACGTAATAATTCAACCTAAAAGCAACCATTCAAATCTGAGGCAAGGTTTTGCAAAAACAGAATTTGGGCTTTTCACAAATTATTTTTTATTACCTTCCTCATAATATGTTTATATGTTATTTTTTTGTTACGTTTGAAAACAGAAGCATCAGTCATCTAGACTCGATTTTTTTTGGAGTTAAAAAGAAAAGACCAAGAATCTTAAAGTGAGGATAACCTGCTTAAGATGTATTGTGAAAAAACTACAGGTATTTCAATAGTGCCAGTAAAATAATCAAAATATAGCTTTTGGTTGGAGAGTCACTGTAAGAACTGTAAAGTAAAGTACACAAACTAAACCTCTTTTTTAAAGGGGATATTTACAGCAGATCTTTCATTCTAAACAGTCTTGTCCATGCTCAATAGGAAGTAAAAATAAATAAGTCATAATGGTAAGACATTTTAGATAAAGTGAAATGATGCCTTCAATGACCAGCAATCTTACAGGAGTACTATGTCTCTGCGTGATTATGTAAAAGGAATATGAGGTCATTTTAAGGACTAGGCACTCCCTGTGGTGCCACAAGAGTTCCCTGGACATGTTTCTATATTTCAAGATGATACTGTTCCCACCCAAAATGAGGGACATATTCAAAAATGATCACCAGGTTGACGTCAAATAGCTTGTGTCGCTTCCTCAATCAGCAGATCTCACCATCATTGCACTTTTATAGAACGTCCTGGAGGGCAGAGCGCGAAGTGGATTTCCACCTTCATCCCTCAAAGCTCTCCTTCTTCAATAGAGAGTAAACATCCAATTACTCACAGCCCAGAACTTGGAAGGCAGCGCACCATAAGGGACTGAACGTTCGCGGAGGGGTGGTATTACTTTCTTATTATCATCAAAAAAGTATTTTAAATAACCCAGAGATTTACTGTCCGTTTTATAAAAATCTCCTTTAAAATAATGATAGCTAGTTTAGCATGGCTATAAACAGGCCTCTCAAGGAGTGATATAATATCAAACCTGGGTGAGCACCTCACACACACAAATACACAGACACATCACAGCTGATAGTTCGTGCTATGATTTTAACTATCATTGGCAGTCGGATAATTGGCAACTGATTGACAAAAAACAGACAAACTGGTACAGTTGTCACTCACTTATTCAGAGGATGGATTTAACTAAAAAAAAATGTCCTGTGAGCTGATCACAGACATCTTTTTATGAGACACTATTAATGTGACCGTTTATAACATTTAAATAAATAATATCTAAAAAATGGACTGAAACGATAGCAAAATTTTCTTGTAAAATGTTATGAACTGTTTAGTATCATCTGACAAACAGCACAATTAAAACATTGACAACTTGAAACTGCCCAAGGAATAAAACAATACATTTAGATGTGACTTCAGATAAAGGGCTGGATGGAGGAATTTTATTAGTTTTTATAATGTGATGTAACGGGACAAAAAGGTGGAACACAAGTGATTCTGGTGCTGATAGCGTGACAAAACCTATGGTTAGCTTGTAATTTATATTCAAAAGGCAGCGGTTACAACCATGTTTTCATTTATTGATGACTTACTACCTTTGTGAAACCAACATTAAGTTTACCTAAACTAAAATGAATTTTGTTACCTGCACCAACAATCTAATGTTTGGGGGTATTTTTTTGCAACATAGCTCAGACATTAACAGAGCTTCAAGACCATGGGATGGGCAGGGATATCCTACAGTGCACAACACAAAACAGTTATCATGTAATTTAGCTTTAATAAGCAGTCAGTACAGGCATTTTTTTTCTTCGAATGAACAAATTATTACCTTGCTTTTGCAGAGCGAATGCTGATTTCTCTGACACTAACTGAGGATAACAGTGATTAGCAGCAAAGAAAGAAGACGGTCTAACTACTGACCACTGCGAACAACCAACAGCCAAAAAACAAACCACTCTTACTTATTCACATACAGAGTTGATGTCAGTAGTCAGTAGTTTATTGCTAATTACTGTAATGTTTTCACCTGTTGTTCACTGGCTGGTTGGATTGTTTGTGTACACAAAAAACTGTTCCCAAAAAAAACAACAAAACATTGCACTTAGGTGAAGATCCAGACAAATGATACAATAATTGTTATTTAAGGGACTTGGCAGTAGTTTGCACTCTCAGAGTACTTTTAGTTGTAATCATCAAATATGGTCTTTAAAAATATTAAGTTTGATTGTTTTAAAGAATTTAATTTGTCAGTGCATTAAAAAGCTAACTTCACATTTCACATATTTACCCCGGTCTGAATGAATACTCAATTCTAATTTCCTATGTGGTGATTTTTAATTACTGAAAATGGACACTTAATATCTCAGGTCTTCAGTATTTTAATGTGCTGGCTGCATATACACCAACATTGGGAAAACCTACCTGGAAAAAAAACAAAAAATAACTGAATATCTGCATTGAACATAGTCCTTCAGTGTGTTGTCGTCACCACAGGATGGCGAATGTAGCACACAAGCTGCAAGCAACCTCTGAACCTATTGATACTTCTCAAGCTATCCCCCAATACCTTGCTTAGGTTGAACATCCTTGATGAATTTACAGTTTGTCAGCTGTGTGTTATAGACATTACACACAGCTAAAATCTTAGTTAGTATTCTGGTCCATATGTGAGTCAAAATCTATGAGTAGAGCAGATGAGATATATCTCATGTTAGAACTTCAAAGGTACTGTATTGACAGGGAAATGGAATTATGTCTTCTGAAAAACACTTTCTTCAGAACACATTATTATTTTGTTTTTTGGTAAGTGAATGTGGTGCAAGCAACATAATGCCTTTCGGGGTGCCCATTATAAAGCATTAATGGACAAACCGTCCACTGTACTGCATCTCTTAAAAATCTCTGACTTAATTATTTAACTTTCCTCCAAAAAAACATGCTTTTTGGATGTCACATATTAACTATGATGTTCCTTCCAAAGTAGTGTGGACTTAAATTCAGTGCTTTTGGGGCCAGATCCACTAGGAATGGATTGTGCCTGCTAATATAACTTGCAATAGCCTTTGCACAGAATTAGTGCCTGTAATTCATTTGACTGCATCCATAACGAAATAAAGAGTTTGTGCGGAGCGGACTGTGGTCCAGAATATTACAGTATGTCCTGACCTATATGTCTTAGAGCGGAGATGCACATGGTCTTTGCTCTTTAGATCAGCATAAAGCCCATTGTGACATATCAATGAGACCAGTGAACTTCATTTTAGAAAGTAGAAGTTGAGTTGTAGTAATTGCTGTGGTTTGTTTGGGTTTTACTGATGTATTTGCTTTTGTTTTTGTTTCCGCATTTCGCACAGCTCCCTTATCTCCCAAGACACAGCCACTATGAGTGTCTCAGGTGTAAAACTATTAGGCACAACTGTCATAGATAAAAATGTGGCACAGTCGCCAAGACAAAAACACAGCACATTGCCGAATAGTGAACTCACTTTTACTAGCCTAATCAAAATAAAGTTATCACAAGACAATTTTCATATAGAGTAGGTTCAGCCCATAACCCACTATTGAAAATAGCTCACAGAAACCCAAAATACAGCTGGAAACCTTCATATTCGTCCGAAACATCCTTTTTTGTCCACGCCTGGCATTACGGTGCCATCCACTGGCTATAATCATTATACTGCCAGAGTTAGCCCTGTGTACATCCCTTATACGTATATGGGGTACAGTTACCACCAGCTAAGTGTCACCAAGTAAACAGAGAAAGAAAGAGAAAGCGAGATAGAGATTGCGCCAATTTAATACACTCTCACTGATTTTAAACTGCACTTTAACTGCCTGTGGCAATTTGCTCTCCCCTTTTTGAATTGCATGCTATTTGTAACAAGCCTCATTTGCATAGGGAATTTTTTAATATTCCCTAATTTACATGCATGCAAATGGAACAGATACACCCTGGATGCTATCTGTGTGTTAGTGCAGTTTGCCTCCATTTCCAGTGCAGCGCAATCCTTTTGTGGATTTGGCCTTTGGATCTTTGATAGTGTTGTATTGTTCACTTGTGAGGGCTGTTTCATTATTACAGTTTTGTAGGGTAAAATTCTATTTACAAAACATGACTTATAATTGAACAATTTCAAACTAAATACCATAAGATTAAAATATTTCTATTAATTTGGCATTTTTAGCATACAGTGTCTTTCATATATTTTTAATTATTTTCTTCATCAAAATATTTTACTAAGATCCTAATTAAAACCCAAGCAAGGATAAACAATATGTACCCACAACAAGTTATTTATGCTCGTTAGGTCAGTGTCATTCCTGTTAATGACACATTTTCTTTCCCTCGTCTCCACAGCTAATGTTATGAATGAATAAAACAATACTACATCTTTATTGGTACAATCATATATTGCTTTAGAATTTTATCTAGTAACCTAAAACTTCGGTATGTATATAGAATAGTAGTTAGTGATCTTTGTGCAAGTTCATTAGTACCTGAGAGTGGAACACCATTTTGCCTAAAAACAAAAATAGAGTCAAAGCAGTTTGCAACAAAACAATTTAACTTTCAGTTCTTCCGTCTTTGTTGTGTTTTATTAAAAACTTTACAAATTATAAAACTTTTGAAGAAACTACTGACAAAGTACTGATAAAGAGGGGCATTAAAAAAAAAAAAAAAAAAAAAAAAAAGCCAAAAAATCCAATTTAAATATCCCATTTGGAGTTTTCAGTTTTGCCCAAGTCATACTGGAAATAAATGAGGAGGTTTTATGACCTCTACCTTAGCCCACCACCAGAGGGCGATCACGATGCTTAGGCTTCGCTTTTGGGGAACTCTCATGTCGCCGATTTTTAGATACAGACACTGACGGAAACCTATATATGACTAAAACGTTTTTTTAAATATTCTTCTTGCAAGGAAGTGACACTGGACTGTGGGGAAAAGTTAGGATAAATTCAATCATAAAATACATTGCATCCTGCTCCACTGAAAGCAACAGTACGATGTTGTTATAAAAAGGCTGTTTACAATAGCGTAAGGGTTGCATAGTGATATTTTTCTTTCGCAACTGAGCTTACTTAAAATGCTTGACAAATTAGCTGCACGTGCATAACAGCAGGGTGGTGAGTGATAAAGGGACTTCCTGTCCTAGAAAATGGAATTCACAATCTTTCTTTAGCTGTATGAAGGTTCAGTCCTACTACAGCAGGTTAGACACATTCATATATTTGAAAAACATCAAGCAGTCTTCCGTGTATTGATTTTTCTTCCTCCAAAATATTTACTGGTTTTAATACAGGGGTAGGTACAGATGTAGTTAAAGGATGTTTCAATCCATGGATCCCTGTACAGGATAATCCATACTTTTATTGCATTGCATTTGCTACAGCAGGGCAGTCTCCAGAGGTGAGAGCGTTGTCAAAATTGGTACAGCTGGCAGAGCAGGTCGAGCACTACCTGCTATGCAGTAGCCTATTTTTAATTATACATCAGGCAGAACGCTCAGGGACAACGTGGAGGGGCTGCTCAGAGTAAGGCCTCAGTGGCATATGACCCCAGGGTGACTGACCAAATCACTTAAAGGACCAGTCAGTCATGTCTGAGTGGGCATTGACCCACTACGCTACCACAGCCCTCCAGAGACTGGGTAAGGAGAAGGTGGGGTGCCCTGTACATCCACAAGCCTCCCAAATGGGATGGAATTTCTGTCGGCATCAATTATTCAAGAACCATCTTAGATAACACTCGTGGAGCAGATAAATGAGGTCTATTTCTGTATGGTACTTCATAAAAATGAAGACAGGAGGCATTTTTTATTTTCTGTGCTAGTGCTTCAGATACCGAATAACCAGTACTCTCCATTGTGAAGCTAAAGTAAAGGCTGGGTTATCTTTAAAAAAAATGCTCTTAACACACTCAACACTCTTTTTCCCAACATTCCAAGATGTCAGCACTTTGTTGAAGATCTGAGGGACCCGCTTTTTTCTCCTGGGACCCTCTCAAAGGTGACAAAAGCCTCTGAAAAAAGGCCTTTGCTCTGCCCTTTCACACTGTGTCCTCTCAGTATATCTTCATCTTTTCTCTAAAGGTTTCTGGATCACAGAGATTTTACATGTGTCTTTTTAAAGACTGTTTTTGCAGTCATTTGCAATTTTCTGGCCACACCTTGTGAGGTAAATCTTATCGCACAAGGTTCCATTTGGTCACAAATACAAGAAACTTAGGACTCAATTCTTACTTTATCCTTTACATAGCACTTCAGTAGCATAGGTTCAGTCAATATTGATAGCAATAATAGCAACTGTCCTGACGGTGACACATGTCCGATGTAAACACTGACTGTTAGATGATGCATCAAAGAGGTCTTTGATGCTGCTGGCAAAATAGAGCAGAGGACAGGATAAAGCAAAAATAACCTAAAAAAAATCCTATCTCTTTTGATAAATTTATTTCTATCTTTCTCTCATAATGATAACTGCAATGCATAAATGGAAGAACTGGTGCCAGAAAATAATAAAAAAAATCTTACTATTGTTTGTAACTGTATGTGCACAACCACTGACCATGTTCAGGTAGATACAGTATCATGTTCTCCTTTCATTCTTGAATATATGGGTACGATAGAACTTCTCGTAGGCGCACACATAATTTTAAATCAAGATGATGATTATATAGTCTCTCAGTCACAGTTTGGTAAACTAAATCAGGCCTGGAGGATGGGGCTGCCACGAAGACAATAACCAGCCTGAAGACAGCCAAGTTCATGATCATGTAGATATTATTTAGGAACTCCCACACAGTCACATCATCTGTTCAGTCTTCTGTGTTTGTGTGGTTTCTAGTTTTCTCAGGAGCTTTAAAATTTATTACAAAAAAAGCCTATTGTTTTGCAGATAATGTAAAGTATTATTATTAAGGTTATTTAAGTACTATTATTTTTCACCCGGGGTTACAATCCGCTGCCATTTAGCTAGTAAAACTGTGTGAAAGCTCAGTGGACAAAAAGTTAGGATGAAAACGTATAGTAACATTAGAGCATCTTTTTCCACATTTTTGCTTGTTTATTATGTGTTTTGATAAAGTTAAAAAGGGTACTCATTTTAACCTGCCAGCCAAAGCAAGAAGATACATCAATAGAGATAAATTATGTCACAAGGGTGGCTGTTGATTTGTGGATCCTGGGTTATCCTTTAAAAAAAAAAAAAAATCATAGTTTTCAATCTTACCTGTGAATAATTTATTTTCTATATTTTTGAAGCTAGGTGAAAAAAAGTGAATGATTCTTAAATTCCAGCACTCACTGATGTGTTGGATTTGCTGAGTGCTGCTAGCCAAATTTATCAGACGTCACCAACTTGGCTTCATACTTTAGGGTGACAAATCCTCCCAGAATACTACGAAGTCAGCAGACAAAGATCAGTGCGAGTTTTCGGGTTGGCTACATCAAATTTCTATTGCTTGTGATAACAGCTACAGTATTTATTATTAGCTACGTCATTTTTATACAAATAGACAAGAATAACTTGTTTATTTTTACTCTTATCTGTGAGTTCAACTTACCAAAATAACAAATCTGTGATTTGTTTCCACTATAACAAAAAATCACTCTCTTTATCCTCTGATTTATTTAATTAATAGCATGCTGTGAAAACACTCAATGTAAATTTTTAAAAGAAAGAAAAATGTATTTAATAAATAATTTTAAGAACTTTCCCAATTAGCGCCATGCCTAAAAAAACAAATATTACCTAATTAGAACTTTTACAACTAGGTAGTTATTTCAACTTAAAGGAGGCCCATTTGTCTGCAGAGTTAAAGTTGGAAAGGGAAAACAGAAATAATAGTAACAATGTAGACAGAGATTTTATATGAGATTTACTGGTAAGCAAAGGTCTAAGTACATATTTTTGTAGCATTACTTTTGATGTTTTATTTGAAAAGAGACTCCGGCACGTGCACCCATGCTTCATGTTGATGCTAGATGTGTGTGTGCTCATAGACTGTGATGCCTGCATGTCAAAGGGCCTGAGACATCTGATTGTGACAGAATATCTTCCATGCACATACAGCTATTTCTGTCACAGTTAGATTCTTTTTTGGTTGCAGTCCCGAGCGTCTGTTGCGATGCCGCTCAGAGACACAGAGGGATGTATACCGGGGTCATATGTGACCTGGGCTGCTCCCTGGTGAAAGTGGTTCTACTACACTAGTCCTGTCAGTCACACAGCCAGTCAGACAGCCAGTTTTAGCAAAAGGCTTTGGAGAGAGTGAGGACACGCAGCGAGAAAAGGAGCCAGACTGAACGGCAGTAAGACAAGTATTCCCTCCAGTCAATCACAGTGCACAGAAACGCTCGACGATGCAGGATCTCTCCAGAGGCCTGCAGGGTGGAACTGGGTGAAAGACCACCCAATGTCACACTAGCTATACTGAAATCAGTGCCTGTCAATTATCATAAGTGACACGACGATGGTTATTGAACTCTGTAGACTCCTCTGAGATGACCGTTTTACCAAATAAAATAAGCATCACTGAGACTCTGTAGAAGGTGTTAATCCCTGACTAATAAACTCTACCTCTGCCAGTAGCTTCCCTGTTGCATCCCTGGACATCTCAGCCTGTGTGTGTGTTTCTGTATGTGGTAGGGGATTCAGAAAGAGAGGGACAGGCTCCACTCTCCCGTCCCTCAGCCTGACAGGCAGAACTCAGCCACACAATTTCACGGTTTGTGGGCAGTGCACACCACTGCTTTCCCATCCCAGAGACACAGAGTGTGTGGATTTGTGTATGTGAGTGTGTCTTAGCCTGTGCATATGAACATGAGCACACACACTATTAATACGAGGGGAAAGAAGAAATCAAATATTAATCCTTCAACAGCCACCTGGAATTGAAAAAATAAAATGAGTGGACTTACCATTTTGTTATTGATTTCATGAAAATGAATTTCACAGACTTTCTCTACGATGTCTTCACTCTCAAAAGTTATGAAACCAAATCCTACGTAGAGAGAAACAGAGAAGGGAGGGGAGGGGAGAAAAGGGGAGAGGATGAGTTAGTGAGTTAGTGGAGAGCCTTAACAAAACTCAAGTGACTAAAAAGAAAATGCACCACAAGATGGAATATTATCGGGATCCAGATCCAGAAACTATGAGTGTACATCTGCAGAGATTGGCTTTGGTATGGAAAAGAACAAGTGAACAAGACAGACATTGTCCTCTTTAAATCGGGAATATGATGAAATCTGCCACATTATTAAGGGCACTCGAGGACCTCTTCTACACAGAGACGACGGAAAAACAGCACAAAGCTCATTTAATGAGATTCAGGGAGCTAGAGCCCAGCATCTGAATTTCATTAAATGCATTTTGTGTTCTTTTTTTATTGAAATCTCACTGTATAACAAGCCATCGTTTTTATGTTAATGCGGACCTTGGAATGAATGCGTCGTTGACAGTGGGATTTTCATGCCATATTTATAGGATAAAAGCTTAACCCCTCTTTTAACACAAAGACAGTGAGACAAGATGGTTTCAGACTTTTGAACACAAGTGGATTGCAATGCTCTCCTCTATGTTTTGATGGAGATGCACAAAGCAATCTAGCTTCTGTATAGCTGGGGTTGAAAGGAATACTGATATTCTATTACTTTTGCAAAGGAAGAAACTGCACAAAAGAGAAACAGTTAGTGAATAAAGCAGCAAGTGGGACTTAAAGGAGATGAGTTTCCTTTCACAACAGCAAACAGCTGACAATGGAGTTAAATCGCCTCAGATTGCGCTTAAACAGCTATCAGTACAGACAAGACGCCATTTGACACGCACTGCACACACACTTGGAATATTGTCCTATTCATGCAGGTTCACATCAATCCATATTTCCAGGCATCAGCACACAGTTGTCATCAATTAACAGGACAATTCTCAAGGTGAACGACTCAAGGGCCAGCGTCGTATACAAACTATAGTGTCTAAAACAATGATCAACTGTTTGTCTGTTTGAAATGAGTCCAGAACAGGATGAGCAGAATGAGCAATATCAACAATGTATATTATTATCATGATATAAGAACATACAGTATAGTGCCTGTGATTTTGGATATTATATTGGATATTTTGAAATACAGTATAATATTGCTACAGTGCATGTTTTTTCCTAGTTTCAAAGGCGGTGTCACAGTAAAATGAGGTAATTTTCAGAACTTATCAGAGAGTCCTACATGCTCTAATGTCTGCCAGTCAGTCATTAAATCCTGATCGAGTTACTCATTCTCTGCCTAGAAAGGCAGGGAATTGAAGACACTGGTGTAGCTGAAACTGAAGAATATTTAGCATTTTTACCAAATAAGAGAATGGCAACTCATGTTTTAAAACAGTTGCTTTCTGTTGATGGGGGAAGTGATTGATTGTCTGCAGTTCTTGATAATAAACATCTTGTTATTCCTTTAACCCTTTAAACTCTGCAACAGAAATGGCTTGGGAGTGACGGTCTGGGTGTTTCTGAATATCTCAAAATCTTTTATGTGCAACTGAAGATAAAAGCTTAAAGTATGTATGTCAATGAACAATAATGCCTGAGAAAAGGAACAGATATATAAACAAACAGATTGTTATTGTTATTAATTTTACAAAATAAACATACAAACACACTGATCCAAAGGATTTCTTCATTTTAAGGGTGAAAAAAACAATCTTTATTTTTATCATATAAAAAGAATAAATGCTCTAATGATTTTTAGTAAACATCAGTTTAAAGAGGACCAGGCAAGTAATGACCACCCCCATGATGTCCATTTTCATAGGATTAGTACCTCTGGCTGCATCAGGTCATTGCTGGCAATGTTGAGAAGCAATGAGCAAGACTATTTAATGGCAACAGCGAATTCTTGGCATTTTCCAATCAATGTGATTAAAAACATTCATTAACCATACTGACATTATCACAGTATTAAATCACACATCAAATACACCTTTGCATATAATTCATGCCACCCTTGCTAAATGCATGCTGTTTGGTAAATTTTTAGCTGTTTGAGTGTCTTTATATTCATAACCATGCAGAAATGGCAAAATAAGCTGTACTATAATCCATTAGTCTCCAAAGCAGTTTATTCTAGTAATTCATCAAATGATCCAGAGAAAGACAGATTTCTTTGTTGGGAGTGGCTGCGCACTAGCAAGCCTGTCACAAACACTGGCATTTATACTTCTCTCATAAAGTCTTTATCTCTCTCTTGCATTTTCCTTGCTGCTCCCCCTCCAGCTACTCCTCCATAAATAACAAACTCTCTATAGCCCTCTTTTGCTACTGAAACAAGCTGAAAATATCCAAACAGCCGGGGTTAGGAGCTGATTAAACATGGACAACATCTAATCTGATGAGATCTTACGAGACAGAATATCAATTTCCACCGAGACATCTAAACACTGAGTTTGTGGCGACACATGTGCAAGGTAGGGGGGTGAGGGGCTGCTGATGACGGCAGGTAGAACAGGAGCCATGCACTCGTCTCCCGCTCACCCCTCCTCCATGCCAGCGCAAGGAGCACTTTTGACAACCAACAAATCAACCGCCAGGAGTAATTTGTCACACAGGACTGTGGATAGAGGGAGCTGAGTCCGGAGGGGGATAGGTGGAGATGAAGTGGGTGGGTAGACAGAAAAAGTGACAAGGAAGGAGGTTAACACACATGGCCCCTGTCGCCACACTCCTTCCTGGTGCTACAGGCAGCTCCTCCATCAACTGACAGGACATTTTCCACTGCACCATTACATCCAGCAGGGTCAGGGCCAAGCCAAACCATCACAGATACCACCACCAGGGCCTTTCCACCCATGGATATATCTGTTTAAATGATCAAAAAGATATTTTGCTCCACTGTAACTCCATTTGGATGTGCCTTGCACACACACACAAAAAAACAAACATTTTTCTCTCTCATCACGGGCCTTCTTTTTCAGTCCCCTCTGGACTGTCTGAACCTGCTATTACAGTGCACTCTTTTGCTTTACTATCCTATTTTACAGGCTTTACAGACAATTACAGTCCACAAAATAGCACCAACAGAAGCATTCCCCTCTCCCAGCCTCCTTCTGCAGGGTGTCAGCAGAGCGGGATTGTTCTCATGTACGCCGGCCCCTCTCTTCCAACTACCCTCACATGGCAGGAGGCTGACCTCCACGAGACCATTAAAGACTGTCAGCACCGACAGACACAAGGAGAGAGGTGTCAACATGCTCACATTGAAGAACCTTCCCACAGCTTAAACAATGCCCCGTAAATGGAAACACATGGATGTCTGCTAGACGGCTGATAATAGGTGTTTTGTGGCTACTGGCTGAGGCCTCTTGGCTGCACTTTCTCACACTTATTAGTTGGAACGGGGCTTGGCCTCATCTCGCCGCACCACGGAATCGGCAGGGAGCCTACTTTCACGGCCTTTTACCAGCTTCATCATACTCGGTCTTTATTTCACACTCATTCCAGGTTTCTCCGCCTCTGTTGCTTCAATGCTTTTAA
This sequence comes from Mola mola, assembly GCA_001698575.1. Classification (NCBI taxonomy): domain Eukaryota; kingdom Metazoa; phylum Chordata; class Actinopteri; order Tetraodontiformes; family Molidae; genus Mola; species Mola mola. Next base: position 2,568,901 of record KV751332.1, on the reverse strand, counting down.
CCCACCTCCCTCTGCCTCCTCATCCCAAACTAAGAGAGAGAAAGAGAGAGAGAGAGAAAGCTGATTCTGTCAAAGGCAGATAATGGAAGAACTTGCAAACTGATGCAGCAAAGTGGACTTGAGCTTGAAAAATGGCAATGCGACTTTAAATTATGAGCGGTTTGAACGTTACCAGGATTCTGTAATGTGTTATCCATCAGTGCAAAGTTGTTTATGTATTCTTTCTCATGTCTGGCTTGTGCCCGACACAGATAATGCCAAAAATATATACTGAGAGTAAAAAAACAAAACAAAAAAGCTATCACCGGGTTACATGTTCCTGACTAGGGTTTCCTTCAGATTTATTTGCAGCGGTAAAAGTTGTGATAGGAGGAGTATTAATTTCCATTGAGCTTTTAGTCCTTTTTGTGAAGATCTGGGAAACATGCAAGAGCTTGTACATTAGGCAGCGATCAGGTGGCACATGCAAATTTAAAGCCCTTATGTGCAGTAGACATGCCCCAACACACCAACTACTGTACATGAGAGTGAAGGTAAAGCAAGCATGTATTAGCAATGATGTTCATTATCAAAACCTTTCAAGGCCACCATAAAGCATGAACAAAATTAAAAGGGAACATTTTAAATAGGAAGGTTTGTCGAGTTTCTTTTATATTTGAGCATAAAATGCTTCACATATCTTAGCATATACATATTCACAATAATGCTAGTTTCACACAATAAATAAAAGTGGATCTTTATTAGAGGTCCTCTTGACTATTCATAACCCATAAAAATACATGAAATGCTAGGAAATTATGGGCTGCAAGCTGCATCTAATGAGAGGAGCCTGCTGCTGACGACAGGTTCTTTCAGCACAAAGCGAAGAAGTGGGACAACCTGGAAAGAAAGTGTCAGACGTGTCTGCTGGGCACAGCGTGAAGGGAATGAATCCCACCCTGATGGACTCTATAGGTCATAGGTGCAGCCCACATGCAGTTACAGCTTCTCCTCTTATACGTAATTGTTTATCCTGTTGTAATTATGCACGATCAAACCTGTCCAATCGTGAAAAAAGTCTGCATAGGGCTTCTCCACTGCCTGTCTGTCTCTTGGTCTCAGTGTCCCAGCCTCTGAGCCACATCTTCTTGTAATGCAGCATAGCAGACAGAGGAAGTCCAACCACCCATGGCACAGTTAGAGGCCTTTGATCAGTATTTCCGTCTGCTATTACTAGAGATCCACAGCCCCAGGCGTTAATCCCCTGTTTAATACAGTTAACGTTATGAACTCTCCAACAGCACAGGGCACATGCAGCAGAGAAGAGACGAAGGGAAGAATTCATTTTGAGGAAACACAGACACAAAGAAACAGCTATATTTTCAGTGTCTGGAAACACTGACAATTCTCAGAGGCATTACAAATGTATCCTTAAACAAACAAACTGTAAACACCACCCTGAAGAATAAATCCAATGGAATTATTTTGTAGGTTGAGAAAAGCAAAATTTGATTCAAATTATGTTTGTGAGAAACTGAAATAATAAACCAACTCAGAGAAGAGGAATTTTAAATGGTGTTGGACAGACAGACAGGATGTAGAAAATAAGGAGGAGGAAGGAGCGAGTCTCCTGAACAGAAATAACAGAGCTGTTTTTGTTGGCTTGGTACATAATTCTCCCATGCTGTGTTAAAGTTTTAAACATATAACTGCAAACCAGACCAATTAATCCCTGCATGAGTTTACCTATTGTGTCCTACTAGCAAGTAATCAATGCTTTGTAATATATAGTTCTAAAGACTGCATCAAATATATATATATTTCTAATTTATGTAATTGATTGTGTTTGGTAATATGTTTGGTTTCAGGGTTCAGAGTCGGAACAAGAAATTTTTAACCACAGCTTTGATGCTGCTTTGTGTTTATACACATGCGTGTATAAACACAGTTTCTATACTTTCTTTTATTAATTTTTACTTATGCATTTAGTCAGTCATAAGAGTCAATAAAATCATACACGCTATCAGTGCGGTCATGTCGCACTGAAGTGGTCGCTGAATGAAAAGAGGGTATAATACACACTGAACACACTTCGTTGTTCAGTGATATATGTATTTTAAGAAGACATATGACAAAAATACTTGCATGAGAGAATTGTCCAGGCAAACAACAACATGAAGGCAAATGTGAGGGATGTTAATCAGGACTGCCTTGGTTTTATTAACCAGCGCTGCATCCAAGGCCTACACACTGAATGCATGTACTCATTCAACATTCCTTTTTGTGGATGAACAGTATCTCTATGAAAGTATTGCTCAACAAATATCACATCACTCCCTCCTCCTTGACTGGAGAGGTATAAACGTGGTAACATGTGCTTCATAAAAACCTTACTTAAACTCAGACTTACTGAAGCATTTTTTTATGGTCCGCACTAGTTCTTCCTTGGTCTTTGTCTTGAGTCATCTGTTATGTTGTTGCTCTTGTTCTCACTACCACTGCCACATTGCATAATGGGATATGAATGCCAGCGTCCATATTCCCAGACATAGTATGCATTTCACATGATATTATCTTTATAAGAAGGTTTTGGACATAACAGAATAATTCACATGCTGTTTTGGCCTTCTTATTAGTGAGTGGAATTTTGGATGCAGCCTAAGTATTACCATCACCTTTCACCTTGGGGAAGAGAAATTTTCTCATCTTGTCAGGAGTGCCCACCCTCAGGATGTAAGGCAGATTATATTTAGTTTGGACTCTGAGGGCATGTTCATAAAATGTCCGAAAACAAGAAAAACACGTCAAAAACAATAAAATAGTATCAGCCAGTACATGTTTCTTTGCATATACCCCATAATGTAGTGCCTGAATAAGAGCAAAACCGTATAGATGGATGGACCTACTGTATGCTTTTATTAAATGATTACAGCAACATAAAATATGCTGTTTCTCTGCATTTTACAACTAGGCTCAGCATGCAAGCTGAGGGAACTAGTTAGTCTGTGCCTCTATGTAGGTCAGCTTTCAGAGCTGGCTATCAATTTTCACTGTCCTACTTTAAGAGACATTCCACGCAAACACACACTAACAAGAACACACACGCATTTATAACATACATATTACATATCTGTAATATATCGTGTTATGTCCTTTATTATGTTTTGCTTTAATCAAGCACACTGACCTGTCTAATATAATCCCTTACCTTTGCTTCAAGGCATTGCATGAAACCAATCTGGGTTGTCAATACAGGTCTATTTGTAGTGTGATCAGTGGCATTAAGCATCTAAACAGCAACACAGAGTTGTACTGAAGTTGCAAAATTAATGCAGCTCTCTCCACCTCTTCAGTATACTTTCAAGCATTTTGTAACTCAGGAACAACCCTCGTTACTGCCAAACGATAAACTCGTAAGTGTGAAGTTCTCTCCTGCTATACTGCGTGATCACAAGGCCCCCTCAGCTCAAAGGAGACAATTATCTGAGGAAGACGTGACTAACTATCGCTTTACTTACTAGAACCAAGACAGCAGTCCTAAAGCAGGAGGCTATAAAGAGCTAAAAGGAACACTTGATGAAGTAAAGGAAATCTGGAAAATAAAAAGCAATTCTCTATTAGCAAATATGAAGAGAAACAGAGCGCCAAGTGGTTATGATCTGGGTCCAAGGGGCTTGAGGGCAATTAGATGCTTGCTTCTTATTTAACTGAGCAGATAAAAATTTGATATAAGATATTTTTAAATAAAACTATTCATTTTAATAATCACTGCTCGCTGATGAACTAGTGCACCTCAAAAAATTTTAATATTATGGAAAAGTTCATTTTTTTAACCTAATTTAATGTATATGGTCAAACTTTCATATATTCTATATTCATTACAAATAAAGTGAAATATGTCAATTCTCTTTTGTTTTAATTATGACGACTATGGCTTATACATTTGAGATGTATAGTTTTATTAAGCTGTAGGCCATAATTATCGAAATTAAAATAATAAAGTGCCTGAAATGTGTTCATTTATGTGTAATGAGTGAAAAATGTTTTATATGTTCACTGTTTTAAATAATGATGAAAAATCACACTATTCTCATATGTTGAGATTAGTACTGTTGAGGTGCTTAACTCTACTTTCAGAGCCATTTTATGTAGCTTGTGTTCAGTAAAACATGTAAAATTGGATTTTTAAAATTTTATATTTTTTAATCAGAAGAGCAGATGCAAATGCAAATGCAAAATAAGTAGAATTTTAAAAATTCAAATTTAGCAACCTTCAATTTAATATGGTCCCAAAGGGAATTAAAAACATATTAAATGCATGATTTGCATGTTACATTATTGGCAAGCACATGCCCACCAGGGGATTCAATACCCTGGACCTTTGCATCTCCAGGGACTGCGACGCACTGACTGTGCCACTGTGGAGACAAACCTTTTCTTCAAACCTACTCACCAGTTGGAGCAATAACATAAAGTGCAAAATTTGAGTGTTTAAATTTTAACGATTTAAAGCGTTGATGATTGATTTGAAAAGAAAACAAAGTGTTTCTTTGTGCCCAGGTGCATTGTCACATATTTTGGTGAAGTTTGATCACACCTTTGACATAATGGAAAGAGACTTTTAGACATATAGAGATACACATATTAAAAATAATCTGGAAAAATATAGAGCAGCAGCAGAATAGACTAGAATAGATAGATTGCAATGAGGCAAGCTTTTGTCAGCTCCAAACTTGGCTATGTCTGCAGATTGGCACGGTAATACTAAATATTAAAACAATTATTCATATTGGTCCAAGCATACTATGTTCCGATTCTAATGTTAACTGTTCAAAATCTGTAGAAGGAGCAGAAAAGAAACAGATTTGGAGTTATTAAAAACTGTGAAATTTATGTTAAGTATGTAGTCACAGGCAGGTGTAACTTACATAAATAGAAACTGAATGACTTGACCCTGTTTTAAAGAGAGATGAGTCAAAATTCTGGGCCAAAATGCAAATTTTTTCAGTCGGTACCACCATCTATTTTGTGTGTTTGAGAGAGTAGAAGACGAAATATCCAATCTGCTAATATGGAAACTGTAGCTGTTACGGTCTTTGGAGTCCACATGAGAAAGAAAAGAATTATCCCAGCAGATACAACAGATGTAATAACTGATTATTTTGAAACTGCACAGGAGTGGAAGTTTTGAAATATAGGCAACAAACACTTCAGCAATATAAAAAGAAGCATTGGTGTAAAAAAAAGATAAACTATAAAGTAAAGTAAGTGATTATAGAACAGAAACTATGGAAGGGATGCTTTTTACCCAGACAGGGGCTACAAGAGACTCCAGCGTGTTAACATGTGTTTATATGTGTCATCAGATGAAAGACAATCATCCTCGAGGTCAAACCTGACACAAAACGTCAGGCACAGCCACAGCTCAGGACTTGACCTGAGGAGTGAGCATTCTCTTTACAAAGATGTCTCCATGGAGCGAAAGATGAAACTGATATGAAAATCTTGTCATCGTTTTTGATTACTATTCAGCATCAGTATATTTCATTATATTTTATAATATACTCCATTATCAGTAGGGATGATGCTAAACTTTAAAAATAGGGACATTTCACAGCTGACAACCTATAATAAATACATAATAATAATAATTGGACATTATTGTGGACAACGAGCCACCTTGCTACTAGTTTAAAACACAATTTAACAACATTTACGCATCATATGTAAGGCACCTTCAGAGGAGCAATAACGAAAATATTTAAAAAAAATATAAAAAAATATCATGTACTATGTACTGTATATACGCACATGTATAAAGTATAAAGCATATGAAAGCCTATATAGAGTATACTTGTTTACCAATAAGTATCTGATCTTTTTGATACCATTTTGATAAGCCATTTTTATCAACTGGCCATTAGCATCAATGACTGAGAGGTTAATGACTGATCACAAGCTTTTTTATTTCATGTTCCACATCACCCAAGCCAGATAGTGAGGCGCACATTTTTGAACAAAATGAACTGAGATGCATCCTTGTTGTCCTTGTACACATGACCTGGCACCTTTCCACGGTGATTGTGCCGTGAAACTAGAGCTCTACAAGGATTTTTAACGCCTGTGAAAACACATTCATGCTTTCCATGTCACCCAGAAATGTCAAGTTCCTGAGATTTAGAATCTGACAGGGGTATTGGATACTGGAAAATTGTGTTGGTAGCACAGATCTTAACACTGATGCTTTCTCTCTCCCTCCAATTGTAATCCAAAAAACGTCTTGGGTTAGCTGTACCTGCTGGACCCACCCAGGAACAATAATGTCATCATCATGTAGCTTTCAAGTTTCGAGAATTTTAGCACACATACACTAATAACATTAAAACTTGTAACACTTTTTGCGGTGCTTTTTATAAATGCTGTAATGTGCTGTGTGGAGGCTACTGCACTAATTATTCAGGCCAACTCACGTTAAATCAATTCTTCTTTGCTGATCTAACTGAAGAAGATCTGATTTTTTTGTATGTTATGTTAAGTAAGGCGAATGGAGCTAGCTGGGAATTAGCAAGGTCCTGGTCACATGGTATCGGATCAGTACAGAGTCAATACACATGCATTTCTGATACTGCTATTGGAATCGGAACAACTCTACTTTTAAAAAATATCCCGAAGAGCAAAACTTTTCTGATGTAAACCACTGACGATTGTTTCATCAGTGGTTGTTGTTGTCGTGTATTATTGATTCATCTTTTGTTTCAGGTGGCAATAATGGCCCCAAAAACCACCAAATAAAAGAGAAAAAGAAGTGTTTTTGTTGTTTGGCCAAGCAAAGTTATTATGGGCAGATGTAATGTGGACTATTACATTTGCAGGAGGCGATGTCCCCTGTGTGGCCAGTGTTCATCGTGTCACTGGTTACATTTGATTCAGTGTTTCTAAAAGTTGTATTGTAGAAATGTACTTTTACAGCATTTACATAACACTAGTAAACTGGTGAACGGTGAAGTCATTCAGAAATATTTAATATCAGTTATTGACATCAACTAAAATTTTTACATTGGTACATCTGTAACTTGAATGCATTTTGTTGACATCTAATTAACAGGAATTTGAAGGATCCAAATATACTTTACGTACCCATGGAAAACCTTCACTAACTCAGTGTACATACATCCAAATGAGAACCCAGGGCCCTCAGACCTCTTCTGAAATGGCACTGAAAATTATTACACCTGTTCAAAAATACAGTTGACCCAAAACATGACATCACCAAAACTGGCAGCACCATGATGCTCCACCAATTATTGAGCAACAGCGCAGTTTAAATATATGCAAAATTATAGACACAGAACCAATTAGACCAAAAATACTTTGGATCCGAGTGGACTCCTGATGACATCTCGTCTAGGTCTACACTACATTCTAGGAATATATTTTTTATTTTCTGAACAAATTAGAAATGTCCTCTTCTCATCTTTGTTTCGTTTCTCTCTGTGGCCTTGCTTAAATTTAGCTTGACAGCATTGCTGGAAAAAAAAAAAAAAAACGCGAATCCAACCTAATCGATGACGGGACCTCTATCCATGATAAGGTGATGGAAAAATTAATGTTCTCTCTGCTGGCGTAATCCAATTCTGTTGGCTAATATCCATAGCACAAACACACACATTCCCACACACATACACACAAACAGAGACACTGGCCATGTGGGGAAAACAGACACAACCGCACAGTGACACAGCTCCTCTATTTCAGCAACTGTTATCCCTCTTATCATCTCTTCACAATGCCACTGCCTGAAGACATATTGTATATGGGTAGAGTAAGACAGAAGCATATTTCATACAGTGAACCCACACAGTGTAAGTAGCTACAGATGATGAGACAAGTAAGGTTAGGCAAACATTGCTGAGGGTAACATGGCAACACAAGCGGGTCGAATCTGATTTACAAAACTGTGCAAAACCAACCTGAACATAATTGCTCACACTGATAGAATTTCTTCAGTACAAATGGAATATCAGTGTAATGAGAACCAAAGGTTTGAACCACAAGAGGATTCTTCATTCAAGAATGTCAGACACTTTTGTGCCAAGCAATAGGCCCATCTTGATAGATGTCTCCATTTCTATTACATACAGTAACTATCAGTGCAGGAAGGAGGCGTTGGGATGTGGGGGCAGGAGCGTTTCCAAAAGGTGATGAAATTCTTTTGAGGTGTGTAGCAATGTGGGACGTGAAATGAATTAAACTGGTATGCACCTTTTGTGCTACCTGACCTATTGATACAGATATCAATTTCATTAAACTTGATTAGCATGTCTCATTGCTGATGAAAGCAGAGAATGAGAAAAGGGGAAATAATAAGTGGGAAGTGAATGTGGATAGAGGGGAAAAAGAGCACACTGTTCAAAAGTTTGCACTTGAACAACAGTGTCTGGTCTGAACAGAAAACCTGGCAGGATGTTGTGGATGCCAACAACTCCCACCAGAACCTCTACAGGGGAAATCACTCAGGGACTAAAAAAATTTAATCAAAATAATCTTCTACAAACAACAAGGCCTTAAAGCACTAAATTACGTGCAACGGGGTTGCAAAGTAAAATTGATTTAAGTAAATTAGGCCTCTCAATGCCTGCATGGCCAGATTGTTATTAATATTTAAGCATGGGGCATATTTAAAGGCGTGACACAGTAGCAATTCATCTGAAATGAAGAACACTGATGATGCCACTTTGCAGAGGCCATTACCATTTAGTGGAGATTGCTTTCACTGAGTGAGCCAAATGCTCGGAGGCGGAACTGCCACTTGTGTTTACTTTACAGATGCTGTTATGGTGTTACGTTAAAGGAAAGTACTGTTCTAAAAGAAAGCCTTTTACTTTCCCCACATGTGCACGCTCGCCAGATGCACACACCGGCGCTCAAACCATGACATCATGGACTCATCGAGCCATGCATAATGATGTCACTGTGATACTATTGACCCTTGTAATCAAGGCAGGCTTCACCGTTCCACAAAAAAAAAAAGAGTTTCATCAAACGTATCTCTTGTACACACACTCGCTCATGCTGGTAAAAAATTAGAGCTGTGCGGTGCTTAAAGTACAGCGGCAATTGCAGACAGAGTCTGCTCGCAACATCCCAGGCTTCGTTTAATTGCTTACTTGCACTATAATTGGCTATATAATCAAAGATAAACTGAACACAACGCAATGTCTTCATAGCTTCACAACATCCTTTCATCACTACCTATGGGCAGTGTTTAGCAGAGATGAGAAAGCTCCATGGACGACCATAACCACTGCTTATTTATGTCTTTGTTGAAGTTCTTGGAAATATACCTTCTTCCCTCCAAATTGTTGCTGTGAAGAGACTGTGCTGTTGTCGACTATCTGGATGCCTTTTGTCGAAGTTTTTTCCTGAAGCAAAGGATGCCTACCATTCTATTTGCACACAAGGGGCTAAACACTGGGGCTGCATATTGGTTCTCTGTATGTTTAATCACTTGTCTGACCTTTCACATGTCCATGTAGTGTTTTATATGTACTACCTCACATACCAAACGCAAAATAAGCAGTCAATGTGATGGCGGACAATTTTCGCTTTTGTTCTGCCATCCAAAAATAACAGTATCCAAAAAACTGAGTTTTGCAAAAACAAAATGTGTCAACCATGTATGGCTAAAGTACTCCAATGTTAGACCTTGCCACTGTGCAGCGTATTGTACACTACTGTAGTTTAAAGTCATGAGATGACAGGGCATGTACGTTCTAGCTCGCTACTATTACAGGCAATGGCAGAATGGTGAGGAGAGATGTGGCTGGATAGTAGCACATTGATAGATTCCCACAAACTAGGCACTGTTAAGAATTGCATTAAAGCCATTTTGAGGCTGGTAAGGAATTTTTTTCAAGAAAGATAAATAAATAATTAAAATTTGTGTTAAAAAAAATAGAAATAAAAAAGGTTCGGCAAGTGTAAATTGTCTGTGGTCAGTCTTGTCATTTCCTGTTTTTGAAATTTGTTCTATGTTATTATTCTTCATGTCCTGTCAAGTTTTATTCCCTCTTGTGTGATTGCTTCCCCACCCTAATGTGTTGCAGCTGTGTCTAGTTGTCTTCCCCTTCCCAGTGTACTTAAGCTGTGTGTTCTTTCCCTCCTTTGCCAGATCGTCTTGTTACTTAGTGTCAACTTTCCAGCAGTATTTCCTAAGTGAGTCTCATTGTGTATGATCCCATTTGTTCTTTGGTCTCTGAGTTTAGTCTTGTGATTCAGTACCTTTGCCTGATTGTTTGGATTCCCGGTTTTGACCTGAGACAAATTAAATGAACTTGATTGATAATCCCCTGGTGTCTGCCTCTGCATTAGAATCCTCTAATTCAGTGCTTGATACATGACCTGATACATGCGCCAGTGCCAAGAAATATCAAAAAATGTTCCCGTCAAAAGGTTCCTAAATGCAATTTCTTTTCATTCACCATTTCTTTTTTTTTTTTTGCATAGCCAATCACCACAACCATTGTTTGATTTGGTTGGCACGTATTGCAGCTGTATGACCGTCTGAGGTAGCAGGTCAGGGGTGGCATTTTAATGTTTATGGTACTAGTAGTGGTATGGGCACCTAACCGCAATCAGGACACATGTCATCACAGATTCATTTGTGTCTTCATGTTATGATATTATACTATATATAGTGTACACATTATGATCTGTTGTGAGAGCAGGGAGCAGGTGGAAGAAACCTGGGAAGGTGGAGGTATGCAAATGAAAGAAGAAGGAAAGTCAGTTGTAGCAAGACAGAATACATGTGTGTGAATGAAAGGGAGGCAAGTGGAACAGTGAGGTTACAGGGAGTAGAAGTGGATAAGGTCCATGATTTTAAGTATCAACTGTTCAGAGCAATGGGGAGTGTTGTAAAGAGGTGAAGAAGCGAGTGCAGGGAGGCTGGAGTGGGTGGAGAAAAGTGTCAGGAGTGATCAGTGACAAAAGAGTAGCAGCAAAAGAAAAAGGTTTACAAGAGGGTAGCGAGACCAGTAATGTTGTCTGGTTTGGAGACGGTGGCACTGACCAAAAGACAGGAAGCAGAGCTGGAGGTGGCAGAGTTAAAGATGTTGAGATTCTTTTTAGGAGTGACAAAGATGGACAGGATTAGGAACGAGCACATCAGAGAGGCCAGATTAAGATGGTTTGGACATGTGCAGGAGGGAGAGTCTTGAGAGAGTCTCCATCTTGCCACTCAAGATGGAGCTACCAGGAAGGAGGCAAGGAGGAAGGCCTAAGAGGAGATTTATGGATGTGGTGAGAGAGGATTTGCAGATAGTTGGTATGAGAGAATAAGATGGAGAGGACAGGGAAAGATGGAGGACAATGATTCGCTGTGGCGAGTCCAAGAAAGAGCTACAGTAGATAAAGCAGGAAGAGGAATAAGGAAGTATAGGATACATCTCCATGCACCAGTCCAGTTCCAGTTTATTGACTGAATAGCCAAAACTGCTTTATGAGTTCAGTGACATTCGACCACCAAATTTTAGTCAGTTCATCCATGAGTCACAGTAGAAGTTTGTGCCTAATTTGGAACTCTCTCAAAGCATGCCTCAGAACACGTGCACTCATTTCATCCTTTGGTCAACAAAACACTTTAAGCCACCCTGACTACAGTTGAGAAACTGAAAAGACTTTGAATTTCTCTCCTCTCCTCCCTAAAATTTCCTTTTAACTCAACCACTTTGCAAAATAGGAGCTCATTTCAATCTTAAAGTTGACATGTCTGAAATTAAGGCAAGCTTTAAATGACTGCAACTAGGCTAGAGGACAGGACGTTTTCACACGAGGAGCAGTGAGAGAAGAAGCAGGCCAAAAACTTAGAAGAGGGAAAAAGAGAATGAGAGAAAAGGTGACAAAAAAAGAGAAAGGATTTTTTGACCTCAGCTCCTATCTTTCCATCTGGAGCAGTTTAGCT
>KV751332.1:2537250-2547617 GCA_001698575.1 Mola mola | reverse complement strand
TTCTCTTTCCATTCCTCTCTCCTAACACATTTATGATGAGGCAGCCCTCTCAAGTGCAAAGTGTGGGGGGTAACAGAGCACATATCAGCACATGTGAACCGCCCAAAGACCACTTCTACAGACATGTGGTGGGATGAATAAATCATGATGGATAAAAACAGGGGGAGACAAGTTCTTCTCCTGAGGACCTATATTCACTCCGTGTTGCTTGAGGCACCGTGTTGCTTGAGGCAAACACAAGTATCTTCCTGCCATCTAAATGAGGAACTTGCGGCCATGCTAAAGCAAATAGGAGAATAACTGACAAGCCGCTGAGGAAACACTGATCATTATACAACGTGTTCCCCTTTATTTCACCCATTGTAATTAAGATAATTGAGTAGTGGGGTGGGCAGGTGCTCCCATCAACAATTTTTTCACCAATTAGCACTACAATAATATTGCCCTGGATATTGCAGATGATATTATTAGCATTTTGATGGAACACAAGTGCCTGCATGTCTGCACGCCACAGAACAGTTCTCAAGTGAAATCTTTTCACTGAGATCCACCGGGGAAGAGTCACTTCTGTTACAGCAAAGACATGCTCAGGAGCAGAGAGAAAGAAGGCACAGAGCTGTGACAATGATTCAACGTGTTTGTGGATCCACGTTAGATACCTACAGGGGTCCTGAGCAGCAAAAAAAAAAAAAAATCAGATCATCAAACTTTTTTTATGTGAGAACATGAAAAAACACCCAAGTTGGAGTTTGTGCTATGGTCTAAAATATTTTTTTTAACTCTCCGTCTGTAGCAATTTTGGCAGATGATAACTGCAAAAAGAACCTGAATTGAACCACTACCAGATGTTATTACTTTAGTTTCCTTGTGTACAAGTCTGCATGCTGTCATTACGGTTGGTTAGTTTATCTTAGGATGCAGGTGCCATCCCCTTATGTGTTACATGTTTGATGTCTCTTGGAACCTTACTGGTATTTTTTACAATAAAGTAACCTGAACCTGTTCTGGTCCTGGATCTACTGCCTTATTTGAGAGAGTAATTTTGGTAAATTACTGATTGCCTGATTGCTGTCTGCATCAGTCTGCATTTGAGCCTTACTTCTCTCTTGTGATTTTCTGAGGTACAGGTCAACAACCTAATAGGATACTAAATACATGATCAAGTTTCTCCGCTAATTTGCTTACAAGATTCACAAAAAACTAAAAACAAATGCAGAAACTGCCTGTGATTCAAATCTGGATTTGGATGCCTTTTTTGCTTTTTTATACTAGAACCTGGGCTTATTATTTCAACTCCCTCACCGAAAAACGAAATGCTGATCAGCTGAATATAAATACATTTGGTCCACATAAAATCTGACAAATCTATTCTAACATCTGGGGTGAGACCTGTGTGTTCTCCTACAGCCAGTTTGTCTCTTGTCAGAGGCCTAACAAATTGGTTCTCCAACCACTTGGGAGCTTGTGTGCAGTTTGCTATGGTTTACCCTGCAGAGAAGAATTGGAATCAAATTTGAAGCACTGAATTTCTGTGACACATCTTACCAATTTGCTCTAAAGCACCCATGCTAGATCTGGGCATCTCTCTGTGACAAGGATTATCTCACGAATACCAGAGGGGAAAGATAACTGACAATTGCTTTGGGTGAAAATGGCTTTTTTTCCCCAACGCTTGCTGGCTGTCGATGCTAATTTTCAATCTTGACCAATGGTATCTAAGTCAAGGACAAAGAAAAAAAAAAAACAACCTTACTGATTACAAGTGTTAAAAATTCAGTAAAATCATTGACTTATTTCACAGCTGAGCTCAATAAATGGGCATTGCTTTCCTGAAAACCTTGTTGATGCCCAATGTGATTTGGTTGCATCTTCTCACCTTTGTTACTTTTTACACCTGGTGGTTTATCAAAATTAAAAAATTTTTTTTCTTGATAAAATGAATTTGACACATAAACTCTACCTAAAAAAAAATCCTCATTTTAAATTAAAAGCATTCCATCAAGGGAGACATGAGGCAATACAACACTTAAAAATAGTTATTTTAAATTTAAATCTAAATTATTTTAAGGAATGCACCGAAGCTTAAACAAGCCACAAACAAAATTAATGTTTGCACGAAAGACGACAATGTGGCAAAAATACATAACTTAAATTCGTGCCAACATGGCATTTCAACATTGTGCTGAACTTACTGTGTGCAAAGGAATAGAGGAAGGCAAGGAAGAGGGATGAAAGAAAGAAACGGAACAGGAGAGTGTCACAGACAAAGACGCAGAAACAGATAGAGAAGGGGAGACTGAGACAGAGAGATCAGAGAGCTAGGGACAGAAGAACCGTCAACGATAAATGAATTCCCAAGAGAAAAGGAGGGACACGAAGAAATTACAGAACAAAAGGAGAAGACAGAAATGACATTTCTTAAGGGACTGCTGTGTGGCATTTGTAGGAAGAAAAATGAAATGTGAGGACCAGGGAGAGATGGAAGGCGGGAGAGGGCATGTGGAGAATCGAATGAGCAAGACCAAGAAACAAAAGAGAAAGCGTGTGAGAGGTAAGACTAATTTATGAGAAATGAGGCAGGAGTCGCTGAGGCTGGCTGGCTACTGTCTGATGGATTGGGTGGTGGGGGTGGAGGACGGTAGGGTGGGGCTGGGTTTTGTAGGTTGGAGGACGGAGAAGAATCTATGATATGGATCCTTTGAGGTGGCATTTCAAAAAAAAAAACAGAAAGAAAAGAAAAAAGAAAAAGGGGAACTCTACAGAAATGGGAGATGAAAATAAAATAAAACAACAAAAAAAAAAACATCACTTGTCTTTGCAGGAGAATCTCCCTGGCAGGTAGGTAGAGCAGAGAGAGGCAAAGGTGCGAAAGCAATTGGGTAGGAAACAAAGAGAGAGAAGCACAAGGGAACGAGCCTAAGGGGGAAAAAAAAGCGTGAAGTGACAGAGGCAAGAAAGCGAGAAAAAGATGATGGAAATAAAGTGAGATAAGAGACAGCTGCCTTAGATGCAACTGCTCTTCAACTGTGGCAGTTTGCAAAAAAGGACTGCGCACTGGCTGTTACATGAATGTGTGCGCATGCACCTGCATGTGCAAGTGGAGCATATGCATTAGTATCTGTTATAATAAAGTTCACTTAAGCATGAAATGCGGGATTGATGATAAGGCAGCTGATCGTTTTTGGTGCGTCGGGAGTCGGTTCCCACGTGCTTCAAGTACACGAACACAGCAAGGCAGCATTGCTCACACAGTCAGACAGAGAAAAAAACTGTCTCTGGAGATATGAAGAAACACTCTAGAAAATAGGCCTAGAAAATATCCAAGGCTGCCCTCTAGACAGGATCCCTTGCTGAAGCTTGCTGACAGAGGAGCGCAGTGAACCTCTTCTTTCAAACAGAAGCCGTCTGTATTCGCTTTAGTCTTACGACAGGCTCATACTTTATCAAAGCGAGGACACACACTGCTGTGTGAAGTGCCATCAACGTACATGCCGACACGCTACTTCTCCTCCTCTTGTGCTCCTGCTTCCTCTTCATGTCTCGTTCTATCTGCACTCGCGTGCAGAACTTTGAGGGTACGGAGCGAGGGAGCAGAAAGGGGCTGGCAGCAGCGATGAAAGATGGCAATGAAGGTGTCGTGTTAAAACACACAAGACGTCATCAGTCTACTGATAGAGGGGAACACATCACACAGACACAGTGCCTTTTAAGTTCTATCTCTCTCTAAGCACGAGCCCAATATCGATGAGGACCAAAAGCTCATGAACACACATAAATAGAACCAATGCGCAGTTGCCCCATCCTCTCAATTTGTTTCTGATTACTACACCAAATCCAAGGAGGACAAAACCCAAACAAAGGAAACTGAGCAAAAAACTTATGAATCTTAGCATCAGCTCATAAGCATTCCTCTGTAACCTCCTGAACTATTGATGGGCTGCCATATCAGGGCTCTCTTGCAGCTGGGAGTATTTTGTTAGCAAGAGCTGCAATAAGCTAAAAAAAAAAAATGATACCAAGCATCAAGGATAAGCATTTTTAGTCATTTCAATATTCAAGTACCCTAATTACCATATGAATGAGTAATTGATCACATTTGCGATACATTGCAATTATAATTGTATTTTAACAGTTTAAAAAAATATGGGAGGTCTGTGTCCAACTGGAAACCATTGGTTCCAACTTGTTGACAAATTGCAAATCAGCCTTTATCCTTAATCCTGCTGGACTTTCCCTGTACATCTTCTCCACTATTGTTCGCAATGATAATGGCTCTCTCTTTCAAAACACCATCAGCCCATTCCTTCCAAAAACGTAATGATACCATATCTCCAATCATGATTTTATCACTATTATTAGGGTAATCTTCTCTACTCTGATACCATCACAATGGTGTGTGCTAAAAGGGCTAGCAAATGATGTGATGAGACTACCTGTTGTTCTCCTTTTGTAATCGGCAAGCAGGTATTTCTAAGATACTGAAGTTTAATGCAAAATGTCTTGCATTGCACATTATTATAATTCTTTTTTTGTATGAGTATTTTTAGACATTACTTTTCCGGCACATGGGTTCTATGGTGCACGTGACGCCAACTGAGTTGAACTTCTACAGTCAAAAATCATAGGTAGCAGTAGTTAAAAGTTATTGTAATAACAATGCTAACAGCTAGTACCTTAGAATTGTACCCAACTCTACTCTACCAGAGCCCAAATATAAGCTAAAGAATCTTCATCTCCCCCTAATCGTTGACTGCAGTATAGGTCATAAACCCCTTCTCTTTCATTATATCAGTTTGCACTTGGGCTAAACTAAAAACAAAGTACACATAATTTTTTCCCGAAAATGGTTTCTGTTTTTTTAATAGTTTGTATCACTAGTGTATGTTTAAGAGTAAATTCTTCTAATTAGCTTGGTTTTATTACGT
Organism: Mola mola; assembly: GCA_001698575.1. Classification (NCBI taxonomy): domain Eukaryota; kingdom Metazoa; phylum Chordata; class Actinopteri; order Tetraodontiformes; family Molidae; genus Mola; species Mola mola. Next base: position 2,542,692 of record KV751332.1, on the reverse strand, counting down.
TTTTTGATGCTATAAAATAGAGGTCTCACATCATGATTGACAGGTGAACTTTGCTTGCGATTGGGCAGGAACTCTCTTCCGTGGCTCAGCTTCCCATCTACTGTGTAGATTCTGGCCCCAAATTATGTCATCAAGGCAAGATGGCAGTACCAAAATCCTGTAAATTTTGTCTTAATTTTTGTGCAATGGGAAGAAGTGGAGATGCACTGTCCATCTTTTTAATGTCAGTTATACAGATTTATTACAGATCATTATGAATGTGTGTTCATGTGTGTATGAGATGAGGTTGTTGCATGTTTGTTTGTGTATAAGTATGTGTTTACTGTGTAATGTTAAATAACAAAGGTGGCTGGCTGAGGACTCTGAGTCTCCATGACACTCTGTAATAGGCTAAGACACACAATACAGCGACTGGGCCCTTGGGCAGAGACCCATTTTATGTTATTGTACCACACAAAAAAACATATACATACATATCCTTACATTAATAAAAAAACATAGGACACCTACACAGGACTGCATGATTAAACACACAAAGACGGACTTGGAACCTGTCAAGTGCAAACAAACTGATGACAAGACGGCGACAGATGGATTCACTGAGGAGAGACGGGCTACGCATTCAACTCAATTAGCAAAGTGCTGCTGCATGACGCCGATGGGATATGGAATCTTACCACGACTGGCAACCTGTCAATCGAGCAAGAGAGCCGCTAAAAACAAGCATCACGCAAGATGCAATGAGCTAAATTTAATAAACCGATAAATAAATTCATTTATGAATAAATGGTATAAACCGACGGAGTGGCAGCTCTGCATCAAAAAAACAGTGCATAATGTGACCAGGGAGCCTAAATATCCCAAGGCGCGCACACACACAAAGAAGAAACTGGCAGCAAGGAAAGAAGAGGAGGAGGAGGAGGAGGAGGAGCAGGCAGTGGGGAGCGACAGAAAAGAGAGAAGAGAGAGAACAATGGCTGGTCCCCACTTTCTCTCTCACTCACTCTCTTTTCAGGAGCTCTGTTCATACATTATCCTGCCATGGTACCTAATGAGCCAGGCATCTCCAGCCTGACACTTACGCTTGGCTAGGCAACCCTTATTACACTGTGGAGTCACACTCACTCACACACACACAAAAGTACCGACCATCACAGGTCATCACAGCAGCTGTACACTTGCGATGTAAAGAACTGGCCATATTCAAATGCATCTTTATTGTCCGTCATGAAGAAATTATCACGCAATGGTTTAAGCGTGTTGTGTGTCATTTTCAGGCATGTCAAGTTCCCAGTTCCCACAAATTCATGGTGTAGCCTGAAGGCTGCTTGTGAATATTGGGACAGACACTGTGTGGCCCCTCTGAGTCACTGGTTATTACTGATGTTTCATTGTTCATGGAGGCAAAAAAGATTTCTCCTTTCGCTGCTTTTTTATGGTTACACACTTTAAAAAAAGTCTCTCTTTTTGGCACCGTACAATTTAGTAGCAGGATGTACCCTGCAGTGCTATGATTGTTTTGGCTGCTTCTGTATAAAAAGCTCTTCCACTTCAAAAGAGCCTCCTACAACTGTTCAAGTGGTAAACCAGCACAGCTGTGGGAGGCCAATCAGTTGCAAGTACAGTAGGGGCAAAGTGGTAAAAGTTGGTCAAATAAACATCAAACGTCATGAGAGAATGCTGGAATAAAGTGGAGGCGGGAGGATTATTTTGGGGACAACTGGTTTCTACGTTGAACACTTTGAATGATAAATATACACAACTTGACCCTTCTAGCACAAGAATTGAAGTAAGAAAAAATACACATATGAAAGAAAAAAGAGATGGCTCTTTTTCCACTTAAATCTAAAATTATATTCCTGGACTGGAGGTGATGTAATCTAATTCAGGTCGCAATCTTTCTGTGAGAAGTGATTGCAGCGGCTCAAGCAGCTGACTGTGATTTTCAGCCATGTGGGTTGGGGTATTCTGACCACCATTAAGAAGCACGGGGAAATTTAGAAGTTCAAAGCAGTCGTGCTGAGACTTGAAGATAAGTTTTACTGCATGCTGTCTTTTTTACTGAAGCTGACTAGCTTAACATTTTGTCACAAAAAGTAATTTAATATCTCTACACTGCTAAACCACAAAGTATAACTGGTTATCCATTGTTGCACATTACAGAGGAATATTTATATTAATGTCCAGCTCCAGCCATTGATTAAACTCTTAAAACTTTAACTAAACATTAGATTTTTGTTTTGAAAATATCAGTTTTTAGCCTTGAAATAGTTTGGATGTAATTCTACACTTTTGCCTCATCTAAGTTGTGGGGATCTATGAATGTGGTATTAAGGTTAAGGTTCTAACATTGGACTCATTTAGCAATACATGTTTGAACCACAAACAGGAGGAAGAGCTACTTGTACAAAGGCATCTACAAATTGATGCATCAGAATGGGAAGTCTGTCTTTGCAACATTAAGCCCACCCCTACAGGCCGTCAGGAGCTGTTCCTTAAATATTCTATGCAGAAGACATGTCAGAATTTGTTATTTGTTTATTTGTTATTGCCATTCATGGGTTGCTGAACAAAAACAAAAATCCTCCTCAATGATGTTGACTCCTTATTTCAGGCATGCTGCGTGTCATAGTGCATAATAAAAACCACAAGGAAATGGTGACAAGGTCAAAAACATGATTTTCATCAGAGAGAGCTACAATTTACATACACAACGTTCGACATATGTTGAACAGCTCTTAAAGGTGCATATTTAAAAAGTGTAAACTATCTCAATAATATAGATAAAACATATTTTTTTTATCTAAACTAAGGACACCAGATTTTGTTTATTATTTAACTTGATCGGTAATTTACAAAATTACATCACAAACACTTTTCACAAATAAATCAGTGAAAAGAATTTTTGAAAGCCTCTCAAATTAATTTAATATGTAAAAGAGGACAACTGTGCGGTGTACAAATGTTTTTGTGGTACATCTGTGGCTATCAAAAACATGCCCTTGTGATCAGCAAGTTTTCCAAACCTTACAGAGACAAGAAGTGACATATTTTACAAACGCTGCCCAACAGACACTTAGCTAATTCCCTCGTGTTCTGCACTCAGCTGTAAGATGCCTGGGTAGGCACCAATCACACTGTAAATACAGAGGACATCACAGAGCGAAACTTCCACTTTGCCTGTCTGTCTAATGCACACCAGAATGTGAAACCAATATTCCTGAAGTAATATGAACGTCTTGCTATAACTGTTTTAAACTGTTGTGACCGCAGCACTTTGTCAAAGCTGCATATTATCCACACTTAGGCAAGCCTCTCTGTGTAGAATCTCATTCGAAACCACCTTGTGTGCCTCAGAAAATCAGTGTGTCTTCTGTTGTGTGTCTGAGCATATTTTTGTGTCAGTATTCCAGGTCGAGGTGGCTGCAAACTCACAGGAGGTTTAACCTTGGCAAATCCACTATTAGGTGTTCTGAGAATGATGATGTGAGCAGTAGATCCTCCCCGATGGTTTCACTTTCTAAGAGCATCCAGCAGGTCACAAATAGAGAAGCTGTGGGGGTATTACAAGGTCAGGGGTTGGCTTACACTCAATATGATGACAACTCAATGCTGGCATTTTCATTTCCTGAAGAGACAGATTCCTCATGGCAGCTGAGGCTAAAGATGTTTGCTTATTTTGTTCAAATAACTTCTACTCTGCTTTAAAGAGAGAAAATATGTCTCAAATATGCAATGCAGCCTCGCTGTGGCTCCGTCCACTCACATATATGGTGCACATCCAAGGAAAATTCTAATCAATATGGCTTTCCAAGGCATCCACATGCATGAAATCAGACCGTGCCTATCACACACAAATGTGCCTTTCCGCACAATTTTTTTTGTCCCTTTCATTTTGTCCTTCAAATGCCTTCAGAGGTGCAGCCATGCAGCCAACCAGTGGGAGTAGCCGGTGTTTGTAATGGCAAAAGGTTTGTCTCCTGGTGGTGAGATAAACATGGGGAAGAGATTAAAACCCCATGCTTTCTTCCAGAATCTCTCGCCTTCATCCCCCTTCGCTTTAGAATGGCCCGTGCTCGGCCGACACAGCAGAATCTAATACAAAACCAAACCCATCCGGTCTACGAGACATATTAGAGCCTCAAAACACACAAACATAAACATACGCACTACCGCAGCAACATATAGAGATGCTGATGTCAGGAGAAACCTGACAGGTGACAAAGAGAGGAGGATTCTGTAGCATTTAATCACTTATCTGTCAAGTACCCCTCATTGGGCTCATTGCAGAATATTAGCCGGAGGTTGCTAATAGGTCGCTGGTGTCACAACAAAGACCCCTAGAAGGATGAAGCAGGGCCAGAGGCATGGCTCGCTGTTCCATGCAATGCCTCGACCAGTGTGGCATGTGTCACCAGATGAGCTGCAGCCATTATTAACAGTGGCTAAACACATCATTTCCTTTGTCACTGTGATTAGGTAAAGGAAAGGGGCCCTCAGGTTGAGGCAGACCTGGAGTGTATGATTAGCTTTGCCATTTAAATGACATTCACACTAAAAGCTAATATCAGGGTCTGTCAAGGTGAGAGGACACGATGAGGAATGTGTCAGCTCACGTTCGATGTCTGAGGCGACGCATGGAAAAGTGCAGGAATATCAGATCCCACTTAATATGAGCACTGTGTCAATCAGTGAAGTCAGGCACAGCGCTTGATTGTTTTACTTTGCATCAGTGCTGCTATACAGTAGTCGCAGAGCACAGAGGAGCCGAGTTCTGTAAACACTACAACTCCCAAGGTAGCCTACAGCGATTCATCTGTTTAAAAAGGGATTGGCAGTGGAGGATATTAAGCATCAAAGAAGACCTGGCTCTTGTAAAAGGGATGGTGGAAAGACATATTTGAGTTCTGTCCAAATGCACATTATTCTCTTGTTAAACTAGCACCGGCCATTTGCTTTCTGAGCCATTTGGACAAGAAATTAAAGGATTGGTTAACTTTTCCTCTCTCTCTTGGCGGAAATTCATCTCTCAAGTCGCACCATGTTTAAAACTCAAATGGCCCTGCTTCCTCTCTTGCCTGAACAAAAGGAGGCATTATCAAACCTCACTCTCAGCAGCACTAGATCCATTTGGTAAACAGCCTGTGTCCTAGAGTAGTAATCAGAGGGTATTTTTGAGGGATTTGCAGGCTGGCCAGGAGGCATCCGCTGGAGTGATCTCTAATTGCTAGAAGCGGAAACCTAGACTGCCTGGCGCTCTTTTGAAGCCATCGGCAGCAGCTTCTAGCCAGAGGAGCCAGCAGGGGGAGGCTTCCCACTGAGGCACTCTCCTTTTTCCTACACCCTTCTCTCCCTCACCATGTCTTCATTCTACTTTTCCTGCTTTTCTTGTGCTCGGTCCCCCTTCTATCCATCCTTGTTTCTTCTCCTTCCCATTTCTCC
>KV751332.1:2523305-2537176 GCA_001698575.1 Mola mola | reverse complement strand
CAGTCAATGAGCCAGCAATCACTTTGCAGACAGACATCCTCTGCTCAGTCGGCCATGTTCAATCCCTAGCACCAGTGGCTGATGAGGCATTGTGGTGACGTCAAATTCCAAAGCCTTACAGGGAGCAACAGTTAACCTGTGGAGGCGCGGTGGTACTTCCTAGGTTACAGGACTCATACTGGCAGTCTTTGTATAAAATAATGACTGTAATATGCCAAAGAGATGAAAGATAATGAGGCCAATTATTTTTTTTCTTCTCACCCAGTGAGGCGGTAGGCAAATTTATGTCAAATAGTTGGTGTATAATGACACCTAGTACCACTAAAGCCTCTGTTACTATAGGAGCTTGTGTATCCTGGTGCAAAGACTTTTGCTCTGTAAGGCAAAAGTTTAGAAATTATGACACACCAATTTCTGCATATTCATAAGCTAGGACAATGTCCACATGGCTTAAAGAAGAAGCATGGAAAATCCATAAGATTAACAAAGACACACAAATTGAAAAGAAATGCATCCTGTCATCCATACGCACAGACACGCAACCGGTTTTTTCTGGGTGTCTGGAAGGCAGCTCGCCTAGTGTGACATTGACTCTTCAGTGCCAATTCCACACTGGGAGATGCACTTGCTAGCTTTGCTGCCAATCCAGGTAAAGAGATTACAGACACACACAATGCAGTCTTCTGTTTGTCTGCCAAGAAGAAAACCAACCCTTTAAGCCCACAGGAAAAAAAGTGCTATAGACGAATTCACAGTCTCTCTCTTCCCTGTCCTGGTTCAAAACCAAGAATCCTGTTCGTCTCCAGGAACATGGCTTTTAATATGTCCCCCGCTCGGCGGCTCGTTCACATAAAGCTCCCTTGTGACTAAAGCGATTCAGCCCCTATTTCTTTATAAAGCTCCCCAATACTGCTGCGCATTTCTATTACTTGCATCATACAAATAAAGAAGGAATTTGGCTTACAATCAGTCACACAGTCATTATAAGGCTGTGCTAATGGTTGCCGTCTGGTTACAAAGTATTGTAAAATAATAGGGGAAAAATAGTTACATTAGGATTTCATCATCTCTTTTAATGGGGTAATTAAAAAGGTGAGAGAGTGAGTGTATCACGCTGAATAGAGATAGGTACCACCTTTAATATTTGAACTTGCAGTAATTAACTAAAAAGCTTGTTCAAACTAAAAACCTGATGAAAACTGCGGGGCTGACGCTGATGTGTTAGCAGTGCAGGTTTTCCATATAGCGTGAATAAATCTATCACTGTGGCACGCAGATTTGACCCAATTAGTCAGCTACTTATAATCATAACGCAGTAAATGGGCATTGGGATTGCAATGCACTCATTTGCAGCATATATAATTATGTTCTTTGCATGTATGTGGATGACATGTAACCCTGGGAAGCTGTTTGAGAACAGACTCGGGGGGACAGGTAGAGCTTCACTATATATTTCCCCTTGGAAAGGTCCTGCATGGATTACTGTATTTGTGTAAATTATGCTAAGAGATGCGTTGATAAAGAGCGTGGCGACACGGTAGAGGAGGAGGAGGAAGAGGACTAATCACGGCACGGAAGAGAAGCACTTGATGTACGATGAACAGCAAGATAAAGAATACATCCATCACCTACTGTACCTTGTACTTATAAATTAAACCTCAATGCTGTGGTAGAAAGGGACCGTTGCCACTCTTTCATCACATCACCTCCTCTAAGAGATGCCATCTTTCTCACCTTAGCAACACTGTCCTTGACACAACCAATTGTGTTTGACAGTAAAATCACATCTTAGATCATAGATAGTATGTCTGCCCGCAGGACGGGAGTAGGCAACGGATGACAGAATGATTTTTAGTCAGGGCGACTCCAAAAGCTTTTATTTCGCCCTGTCATGCAAGGATGTTAAGTCACGTTGAGGGCGGTGGGAGTGCTCTGCTCTGCTCTGCACATAGCCTTATCTTAAAATATAGCTTGTTTTTTAAACCTCATGCACTGCTGAATAAACCTTCTGGAAATAGAAAAAGAATTGTGGAATACGTGTCCCGTATTTTAACTTTTCTGTCACAAAATTAGTGTCAGGAGAAGAAGGGAAGGTTGACGGCTGGTGGGGACACTGCAGTAGCGCATGGAACAATGGGCGCCCTCTGGCATCAACCTCTGGACAGCCCAAGCTGCTCACCAAAGACACTGAACTCACCCACAAAGAACCGCTGCAGTGGGAAGGGAGGCTTTAGAGAGTTCAATTTCCAACACAATTGGCCGTATTCTACTCCTTTAAATGCCAAGGAGATGGTGTGCAGCGTGTGCCTTTGTGAGGAGCTTTGCTTACTGCGAGTGTCCTCTAGCAAGAGAGACAGAGAAAGAATGGAGGGAAATGGAGGGATGGTAAAGACAGGCAGGGCAGGGAGACAGTGTAGGGACACAAATAGTGAGGAAAGAAAAAAGACTGAATGACCGGGAGAGATAGAGAGCAGAAAGGAAAATGTACAGAGAAAACGAGAAGAGTAAAGAATGTCTTCTCTGGCTCTCGCTCGGCAAGCCTCGCAGGGACCGTCTGAAGGACAATGCTGATACTAGCGGAGTGTGACGTTTGTCTTCTATCCAATTCAACAGCCCCAAAGAAAACACACTTACAATCAAGTGTCAATCATGCATCTCACACTCAATCACTGCTGCCAAACAAAGCACAACGAATTATATAGAAATATACACTACAGCGGCTGCATAAAAAGGCTTATTGAGTTAAAAAAAAAAAAAAAGGTACTGAGATAAGACTGAAGTTAGGTTACGTGAAGTCATAGCAGGCCGAACAGGAGATCACATCTAACTACTGTGAGCTCTACCTCACAGATCCTCTGCTTCCTGTTCAGAAGAAGTAAGTTTACCTTGCACTCACCTCCATAATATATTGCTAGTATGTCATTTCCTCTCTACAGTGGAATTAATTTTGCTTGTAGAAACAAAATAATTTTTACCTCACAGAAGCTCAAATAAATATAATCCTGCTCACTGGCTTCAGGGACATTTGCTTCCTTTTTCCTCGTTTTCGCCTCAGCAGAAAATATTTACAGAGGCCCCCACTTTTTATGTGACTTTCAGGCCACTCGTGCTTTAGGGCTTGGGTCTAAGCAGATTTACAATTTCGTTATAATACATATATAAAGCAGAAATACAGTTGTTGCATACTGACAGCATCAAGAGGAGTAACAACCTTGACAGGGGGATAATGGCATTAGTTGGTGGAAATATTTTTCTTTTCCACAATGTCAATCATTACAATGGAGTTGTTATTTTTAGGGCTTGCAATTATAGAATAAGCATGTTTTAAGAGGAATCGAACTGTGCAACACTTGGATTTTTAAATAAAGAAGTTATTTTTATCTATTGCAGGGCAGCAGAAAAATCTGGAATTATTTTTTCATGATTCAATCTGAAAGATAAAAATGAACACAGGTGGGAAATTGATTTGGACGGCAGGCAGCCAGATGCTCATCACTGGATCTGTTGGCAGTGGTAAAGTGGGGCCAGGCGCTGGTTTCACTGATATCGTATTCAGTGGCCTCTGGTTTGTGGTCAGGTGGCTGCTGAGCCATTAATATTACACAATTACACCAATGGATCCGATGAATTATTCACGTTTTCCTATACGTCTGTAATAGTCTATGCAATTCATCTGGAAGTCCTGTGATGATTTTAAGATGAAAGCAGCAAAATATCCATTCCCAATTTGAACAAACGTCAAAACCCTGGTAAGAAAGAAACAATGACTGCAGAAAGCACCACACCTGCATCCCGCATCAGTGTCACACTCAATATAAATATGTCCGCTGTCATCAGAAAAATTGTCAAGGAGGCTGTTCCTCCATCGTTGTCTTCATTTGAAGGGCATTTTGCTGCCCAAAGGCAAATGCCTAACACACTCCCTGAGTGTGCTGCCCATCCCCTCTCGCAAAGGGCTGGCAGTGCAGGAGCCAGGAGAGAGGGAGAGAGAGACAGAAAGAGGGAACAACGAGAGATAACAGAGAGAATGGGTAAAAAAAAAAAAAAAAAAGTGTTCGTCTCAAAGCAGACCTCGCACTGGGTTCTGTCACTGCAGATCAAAATCCCCTCAAAGCCATAGATCACTTCCACTAAAGTTCACATGTTCCACACTTAGAAACTGTTTACCAGACTCAAAGAGTTTGTCTGCACAAAGCACACACACAGATACAGAAACAGAGTCTGCACACACATTCACACACAAAAGACAATACAGCTTTCGATCCACGCCAACTACACTTAAACATTTATACGGGCTGAGTCGCTCTCTGCAAAACAGAACTCAGCCCAGTTCTGTGAGACGGTGTGATGCCAGCTCTGTCTACAAGTGAGCTGACTGGTGTGACAGGGAAGTGTCTGCTCCCTTTTTCCTGCAAAACTACCTGTCAATCCCTCTGGCCAACTTACGCAGACAAGGACACATGCGCGGACATGCAGGCTGCCTCCTAAAAGTTTCCCAGTATGTTACGATTAGTCATTAGCACAGCTGCAGCACAGGGCTCCAGATGAAATGTCAGCCCCTGTATGTGCTCACCGGCAGCTAAGTCGGGCCTGCAAGCATGTTGCTTGGCTTAAATGCAAAACACTGCATTGTGGCGTGGGGTGGAAGCCTGTCTTTGGAAAGTCCTCTGCTTGAGAGAGAAACGTCCCCTCATCTTAGATAAGGAGCCCGATGAGAGATAGCGATAAGTCAGTGATTCTCCTGGGCCTTATCTGATGCCTTTATCTGACTGCACAGCACCCAGCGTCTCACAATCTTTACACCCTTTAAGCACCTCTCTGAAACACTCACACCCGCATCATCAAACGTACACAGCACACACACCATCCAATACTCAAACATTCCAAACACTGTACCAGCTTATTGATTACTTTGAAACGCTCCCATTGTTGGACAGACGGTACACCTAATATCATGCAAGATTGGAACTGTTCTGTGTTATCTCATGGGGAAAGGACATAAATGACTATTTTCTCACCTTTCAGAAAGATGGAGCAGAAATGGAGGAAAGGGAGCTGTGCACTTACCTCTATGTCTGTTAGTCGTCTTATCAAACATAAGCATGGCATCATCAACCTGGAAGACAAGAAGAGGAGCACTGAAATTAGCTTAATCTGTTCAGCAAGTACCATAAGTCTCCCTCTCCCCATCGAATCGCATCTTATTCTGCTCACTGTAATTACTCATCCTGTGGTCCAAAGATTACCATCGGGCTTCTAGCTCCCTTTTTATACAGTGATTTTTAATGATAAAGATATTAGGACAAATGGGGTGAAGATGTGAGTGAAAGGTGTCAGTACGAATGCAAATTAACAACAATGACAAGCTGCGGGAAAAAAAAAGAACTGTGTGGACAATATGTTTATATTGATGAACACCAATGTCCGGTCTCGTGGAGGGTGACAGATAGACACATTACTCTAAGCGAGCATGAGACAAATGGGATCCTTCCTCATCTCCCAGCCGCAGCGGCGGCAGCATCCCCCATAATATCATCCCTCGTCATGTCCAATAAAGCCACACACAGACAGACAGCTTCTTTTTTTTTTCTTTTTTTTTGCCTTTCACACATTCCTGAGAGACGCACTCGCCTTTCTGAAGAAATGCTTGAAAACAGAGTAAGACGTGCTCATTTAGCCTGTGATTTGGTCTTGAGACATAAAAAAAAAAAAAAAAAAGACACAGAGGGTTAGAGAGCAGCAGCTGACAGAAACAAAACAGGGAACACTCTGCACCATTTGTTCCACGGTTATGGTCTCTAGGTAAGTATAACGCTGCTGAGGAGACTCGATGCTGTGCAGGGGAAGATATGTGCGCGCTGTGTTTTTCATGGTAGGGTGACGTAGCTTAGGGAGGAGACGGGAAGAGGCAGGAACAGGGGTCTCACTCATGCCGAACTGCCTGATTGGATAAAGAGAAGTGTCTGGCAGCCAGGCAGACTAGCACTGGCACACCGTTCGTGCCACCCTCTCGCCACACATTTGGCACAAAAGATGTTGGCACAGCTTGTAGGACCCGGTTACTCACTTTACGGCTCACGGGCCACATGCGGCTCGCAGGCATTATTTGCACTCCCCCAGAATATTTCAAAATCACCAAATATAATATGGCATACTACAAAAATTCCAAAAATGTTACGCTGTTTGAAATGTAAACAACAGAGAATGTGATAATTTGCCAGCAGTGATTACCAACAACAACCTGCATCCTATTTACAATCACGTTTTATCACAAAGCGGTGAATCTTTCCCTTTTCCTGCTTGTGAAAAACTGAGCTTGTTCAAAGATGCCCCTTTCAAATCCAATCATAATGACACTGTTCCAAACGGGTCTTTTTGTCTTTTTCTAAAACTTTCTTGTTCCTTTGTTGCGACGTTGCCAACTTGTTTGAGATGGGTTGCTGGTGAAAGCCCAGACGATATATAATGACAAACCAAAAATCTTTATCTATTGAAAAAAATGTTTTTCTTGCACGGGACATAAATCCTGTCCACCAGGCCCTACATGTCACATCAAACAACAAATAATACAAAGAAGAAAAAATATAAATTGCACTTATTTAAACTCAATTTAGTTGCAGAATTTACGAATCCGCTTTAAAATGTACACATTGTCTTTATTTGGCCAGAGTTTATCAAATCTGTTTTAAAAGGAGGAGAACAGACTACATCCTCAAAGTTTGTTTTTGCCATGCATTAAGAAGCGTGAAATCGTTTTTTTCTCTTTTCAGAAATACATTTAAATGACAATATTTTTTTGTGTATTCCCTCTTAAATCATACATGTTGTTCCAAAAGCAAATGACAGGTTCCATGAACCATCTTATAAACCTCAATCATCTCTCTCTCTCTCTCGGTCAAATCTCTATACTAGATTTGGTAATTGAGATTTTCTTTTTATGTTCTTTCTCCTTCAACTTTGGAGCTCTCCTTTGAATTGTCTCAGTTTTTTCTATATATTTGAATTGATAAATACAACAGACAGTACTTTAGAGTCATCTAACCAGGCATTTATATAGTGCTAAAAAAATATTTCCTTCCATACAGGAGAAGTTCTTTTACAATTTCCAGAGAATAATTGGTCTTATTATTTTTTTTCATTATTAAATATGGGAGTGGAATTCAAGTGAACTGTCATCAGTTAAACTATATCCTTTTCCTCAACCACTTGTTGAACCACCAATTCACTAACTGTAGAATTAACTGACTTATATTTCTCTTTCCCAATATTTAAATTTCTGGATTAAATTTCAGCAACCATGAATCAATTTGAGTGCTAATAAAAGAACTAAAATAAATCCCATTTTATTTTATGTTGCTTTAAAAAAATGCCCTGTTCAATGATCAGAATAACAAGAACCACTGCGTCTGTTTATGTAGGTGTCTTGATATGAATTAAGTGGATCTGGGAAGGCCCAGTTAGCTGGGACTTTTCAGTGTTAGGTTTGGATTCAGAATAAGATATTGACATAAATAAATGAGGCTGATGATGTTAAACTTAGAATTTATTGTCAGTTAACCGCAATCCAATGAGCCACGTCTGTACCTGCATTTAAAACATTTAAACCATTTTTATGGGGACTTCAGCAGAAGCGGGTGAGGAAGTAGAAGAGTAGAGCCTCAATAGATGAAGTAATGTTAAGTTAAGAAGACAAACATATTAAAAAGTGAGCGTTGGACATCAATGTTGATCGTGCAGTGTGTTTAGTTTTCTCAGTGAGATGTGGAAAGAAGCTAGGCAGGCAGTCCGTGAAGCATAACAGTAAGTATACAAGAGAATAAATGGAAATAAATTGTTAAAGTTGAGTATAAATTTACTACTGCGCCTATGGTAGTGCAGCTTGCACTTGTGTACAATCACTAACAAAGTAAATAAGAGTTTTTCTCTGTTGACACAACAAACTGACATAAATGCAGCAAAAATAATGACATTTGCTGTGTCTCTGAAAAATGTGATGACTGTGTGGGGGGAAAACAGAGAAAAGTAGTGTACAAATACACAGCTGCCAAGCAATATCACCTGCCTTGACAGTTTTATAAACACACATGTATAATGTCACATAACCCAACCCATGTCTCAAGCCAGGCGATCTAATGAAAAACACATTAAAGTGAGAGTTAGAGGGATAACTGGAATTTGTAGTGCAGTGGGTTGTGATTTCATTGAGTTTGAAGAACACAGAGTTACTTGGAATGTTTTTCTGCAGTAAAGCAGATTACAGTTTTAGTGTGTCATTTTCTTCAGTCTTTTTAACTGTTGTAAAATGTCTCTGACTATCTAGAAAAGTGCTACACTCAAGAAAAAACTACTATTGTTATTATTGTCACATAATACGTTGGGCAGTAATAATCTAATTCCATTTTCTCTCATCTGAAACTCTGTTCAGAACAACAGGAAGAGTTCAGAATTCTCCATCTCTCATGGTGAGAGCTTCACCGCAGAGCAGAGATTTAATGGCATGTTTACCTACTATGGTATAAACATTTAATTTGACAAGCGAGCTGACAGCCAGAGACAATTAACAAGGAGCGGCAGAAATAAAGAGCTTTTGACCTCATCATTAAATACTAAAACTGCTGAAAAACTTCTTTGTAGACAAAAGAAATAAACACTCTCTATGATAGAAAAAAAATGTAAAGCACCTGCAAACATAATGGACACAGCATAACAGTATTTTTGACAAGTGTAATTAGTTTGCTTTATAAAGCAGCTATTATCACTTTGTTTGTAGCTATTTCAGGTAAACAAGCAAACGCCTGAACTCTGCATGACTTGAATGGTTAAAAAAAAGAAAATGTCCCCGCGATATCGCCAGCCATCAACCACCGCGAGATCTCCACGCAATGTGACATTCAAACATCTGTGCGATGATACTGATGGTGCTGCAGCTATAGAGCCATTTACAGATGGAGAGCAGAGCAGGAAGACTGCTAGTTTGTAAAATGAAGGGAGGTCTATTAAAGGAAGTGTATTATATAAATGTGTGAACTGTGTTGTTGTGACATTATTAGAGGAGGACCATCCTGTCAGCGAGACCTATACAACAAAGAACACAGATTCACAGCGAAGCACTGATGGGCACTTTACCAAAGAATGTGCACATCATGTGAGAGTCACACTCCAGCAGGTCACACAATACAGACTTGCCCTCTCTCTCCCTCTCTCTCTCTGCCACTTGCAGAGTCTATAGAACCATCTCCCGTGCTTCAGGGCTTTTCAATGTAGTTATTCAAGCAGAACACAACTGTGTGCCTCCATCTGATAGAAGGTTAAGGACCTCTTCACTGCTCACAAAAAAACCCCAAAAAAAACGCCACACAGAGGTGAGGCCAGGCTCACCTCAGGGAAGAAATCTTTCTCTGTCCTCCTCCTCCTCCTCCTCCTCCTCTTTCACTCTTCCTTTTCTCCTGGCTCGGTGAAAAGAAAGGTTCAAAGGATAATGGCTATCTTATCACTATGTAAAAGGGGAATGGGAACTCCAGTGAAGTGCCTGGCCTTTTGTGACAATGAAGAAAAGAGCAAAAGTCTATTTCACTGTAGTATATGCACTGGAATAGCCCATGACCACTTAAAAATTGAAGGTTGATCATTGAGCGGGAGTGGAGGCAGGCCAGCTCATTAACTACTGCTGGTTCTGAAAATGGTGGGTCGTTTTTTTTTTTTTTTTTTTTTTTTTTTTTCCTACATTCAATTGAATTCAGTACAAATTCAACATATTTAAAGCTGAGACAGGCAACAAAAGACTGTGAAAGTCATGAAATTTTCAGGAAAATCTCTGTTTGAGTAATCCACAGTTTGTATATACATGTCTACATCATGACTGTATGGAAGAAGAGATATAATAATGTAGATATAAAATGTAAGTATCAGGAACTAAAAAGTTTTAGGTGGTTCTACACAAAAACATAGAGGAATGCTATGAATACCAAGTAAAGCCTTGCTTAAACATCTCGACCTTTGATTTTTGAGTATAAAATAACATTACCACATACCACTGGAAGCCAAAACTGAATATCTTGTTGAGAACTTACTTTGATAAATTTGAAAATCACCCATATGAATAGTATTTGAGTAAAATTCTTTTTTTCCTTGTGTATACAGTGTATATACACTTTATACAAAAGGTTGAATGCATAACATTTTGTCCAGTTGTCAGGTTAATCAGAATCTAATTAGTACACAACCTGAGCAAATGTACATTCCATCACTGCTACATATATACACAGTGAGATAAAACAGTGGTAAACACCAATGTGTAAACATTTTTATATATTGCCAGCTTCAAATTCAAAATGAAGATACTATAATTACTACAGCCTGACTGATATGAAATATTTGGAGCCAGTAACGATACCGATATCAGGGAGTACTAAAGTTCCGATATCCCATCTTGGTTGTTATACACAACTTTTTCACATTGATACCTCAAAAGGGGTTATCAAATATCTGTAACAAAGATATGCAACAGAAGCAAAATGTTTTACAGATTAACAAAAGCTTTTACAGAATTAAATGACAGCAGTGCACTGAAACGGTGACCTTCACTAGACATGTAATATAAATCAACTCATCTGTTTCTGCTACGTGTTCTTTTGAACTAATTTGTTTTGATATTGGCTGATACTGATAACATATAAGCCGCTATCGATTATCTGTGATAGACCGATATCCTGCCAATATGTCAGTTTGATTATTAAATATCTTAACTTTCTGTGGATGAAAAACTACTTGCAAATGATGAAAATCTATTCTATTTAATTTGTGAAGTCCCGACAAACACATGTAAACCAAATCACCTCTTCCTAAAAATGTAGTATTACTAGTACGTTCCATATATGAATTATTATCTTGGCAGCAATTTCACTTTCATTCACAATTCAGAGAGCAGTGATTCAATAGAATTGACCTTTGTGATGTTGACCCCATTCTTTAGGTCATTAAGCAGAAATTAAGTTTTAAAAAAAAATGTATATTCACATAGAGGGCCTATCCTCATGAATGCATCTTCCCATATGGGGCCTGATTTAGGAGTGGGAATTTGATAACAGGTGTACAACTGGATGTGAGATTGAAAAACAAACTATGTGTGGTTGGTAAACAGGGGTGTTAGGTAATAGAGAAGACGTGTCCTGTTCCTGTCACAGAACATGGGGCTTAACTCCACACCAGGTGCAATCTCATTGTCTGTATAAATCCCTAAGTCTGAACTACCTCAGGACAGTACATGATCAGTGAAAAAAAAAAGGTTGCCGAATGATGAATTATCTATCAAAGGACAAAGGCATCAATAAAGGCTAATGTGCGCTGTTTTTGAAGAGGAAAACAGCAGAGGTGCCAGGTGACAGGCAGAGATTTAAGAGCTCTGGAAATGAATTATGACAGCGATTTAGAGGTGTCAAATGCACATTTGCATTCAGCTCACGGCTGAAGGCTACCAAAGGAGCTTTCCAGCAATTTGGGGGTGACACTGATATGGATGATATGGATCATATGTGAGGCCAAATTGAACAGAGATCGGAGACACAGATACTGACCCGGGACCCGTCCTTTCGTCGAGGCTTTGGGCTCTGTTTTTACATAAGCACGGGATGGGGCTTAGTGCGGCTCGTAGGCTTATTTCTTGCCTGCATCCACTACATTTGTAGCAAACTTCACTTTCATCTGAGCAGAAAGACCTGAGTCTGTGTGTCTGTGTGTTGTTACCAGGCAATTTTTGGTGTCAGTTTTTGAGTTGAGGATTACCGGGATTTGTGCACACACTGCTGACACCAAGACACACACTGTGCTGTTTGCATGTGTTCACCGGGTGATGCTCAAGCAGATCATTTTGAACAGCTTACAAACTACTTTTGTCAATATGTGACTGATTCAACAACAAATCCTGGTATGAATACCTCGTGTAGAGAGAGTGAGAGAAAAAATACTAACTAAATATGAGAGTCGTACTGTAGGAGTTCAAAATTTAACAATGCAAATGATGCCCAAATTGCACTGTGTTGTGAGATATTCATGTTTGACCTGAAATAAGAATGTCAAGGAATATACGATAATGATAATGAAGTGAATTGCAGGTGTGTGTACAGGCCGCAATCATCTGTTCCAGTCACACAGTCTGACTCCATTGAAAACTGTGGATCTAAAGTTAAAAATAATGCCTTTGCCTTAACTTCAAATTAGCATATTCTTTGTTCTATTAGTTTAGCCCTCACATATGCTACCATTACCTTTTCATGGGTGAATCTCAATGTTCTGCCAATGAGAACTCAACAAACGGTACATTCAAAATAAAACTGCATTTCTCTAACTCCCATCTTCTGTTTCAGTTCCCGTTAAGCTGCAAGATGCATTTCTCTCCCCTCCTCTCTGTCTCCATCTCGGTCTACTCTTCTCCTCACTTTCCTTCTCCTCCTCTCCATCTGGTCTTCCCTCCTCCTTCTCCTCCTATTCATTTCTCTCTCTATCTAATCCTCTTCTGCTCCTCCACTCCATCACTATCTTTTATTATCTGGTGATCTCCTCCTCTCCCTCCTCCTCCTCTCTATCTCTTCTTCTCCTCCTCTCTCCTCCTCCTAGCTGTCCAGTTGTCACGTTTTCTCCTCTCTGCTGGATCATCAGATGAAATAGAATCTCTTCCTCTGGCCTGGCCTGGTCTCATGTACTATAGATGTTGGATGTTGGGCCCGACAATGTTTTTATAGTAGACATAAATCTATGTTTCCGTCAGTAAGATTTGTACACATTCTCACTCCTCACTGATTTTCTCTTTACAATTTGTTCACTTCTAGGTCATGGAGGTAGAGATGCCACTTGAAGACTTAATTGGCTCAGTCATTCTCCAGGATCCATATTTTCAATTTTATTTCATGATCCACATGTATTGGAAATATGACTATTGTATTTAGATCATCATGTGTTGGAAATATTGCTATTGTATTTAGTCTGTTCTGTAATTTTGATGCTCTGTGGATGCTGTGCTCTTTTTTTTTAACCTCTGGTAAACCCACTGAGACATTGTGATATGTGATTCTGGGCTCTATAAATAAAACTGACTTGAATTAAATTGACTCAAGGAAAAAAAATAAGGCAGTTAATTAATTACCTTGACAGTGTAACCAGTTGATGTGTGACTTTGCAATATAAATTAACATTGCAGATATCCTGCCAAGTAGTTTTGTGGCTGTCCGGTTTAGTTAGCTATCCTTGTGTTTAATGCTAACAGTTGTCTGTTTGGAGTGAAGGGATAGTGTTATTATAAGGCATGTTTATTCAAATTATCAAACAAATACCTCATTTACTGGGATTTAGCTATGGCAGTGGTTATTATTACTAAAAGTTACTTATTGAAATATGTGGCCAACCATTAATTGATCAAGAAAAATTGTTCTAAAATTGCATATCTAGCATAGCACCGCAGAAATGGCCTAGTACAACTAAAATGACCTCATTAAAATAAACAATATAGCTGTCAATACTGTCTTAAATGAAGGATGCTAATCCTTACAATCCACAGACACAATCACTCTCATCAAAGTTGGACAATTCCAAACAAAAATGCACGTGCAGCACTGCTCTTGGTGATTAGTTTTATGGCTATTACACTGACCATTGAATAGACTGAATCCTCCTCTAAAACATGAGTTTATCATGATTTATAAAATCGGGTTTTACTCAGAAGGAGTTTGAACAATTTTTGTAACACATTCTACACAATTCCTTGTGGAATCCCACCTCAGTAAAATTTCTTAACATTTAAAAGTGCTCTTTGGCTATAAATGATAAAAAAAAAACCCTCAATATTAATAGATGAATCTGATAAACATGTATTTCTACAA
>KV751332.1:2488128-2515957 GCA_001698575.1 Mola mola | reverse complement strand
TGGGTGGTGCTGGGTGGTGCTGGGAGGGGTGGGAGCTGTGCTGTTGTGCAGTTTGATGGCAGATGGAATGAAGGAGCCCCCCCAAGCACTTTGAGGCTCGTGGCTGGTTGAGCCTTTGGCTAAAAGTGCTCCTGAGTTTCCGCAGCTCGGCCTATAAAGGATGAGAGGGATTGGTCCATGATAACCTTCGGCTTTATAAGGTGTTATAAAAATACCGGCTCTCATCCTCCTCTCAGTCACTACCTCCACACTGTCCAGCTCCATCCCCACCACAGAGCTGCCTTTCCTCACAAGCTTGTTCACTTTGTTTGCAACACTGCTCCCGATGCCGCCTCCCCAACACACAGCAGCAAAGAAGATGACACCGGCCACTACAGAGTGGTAGAACATCCGTAGCAGCCTGGTGTCCACGTTGAAGGACCTGAGCCTCCTCAGGAAAAACAGTCTGCTCTGTCCTTTCTTGAAGAGGGCCTCGGTGTTGCTTGACCAGTCCAGTTTGTTACTTAGGTGCACCCCAAGGAACTTGTAGGTGTCTACCATCTCCACCCCCTCCCCGTTTATGAAAACAGGTGTTGGGTGTCTCTTCCTGCGTCGGAGGTCCACAACCAGCTCTTTGGTTTTCCCAATGTTGAAATGCAGGTGGTTCCTGTCACACCATCCCACGAGGTTCCTGATTATGTCTCTGTACTCATCCTCCTTGTCGTCTGTAATGCAGCCAACAATGGAGGAGTCATCAGAGAACTTCTGCAGGTGGCACGTCCCATAGCTGAAGCAGAAGTCGGAGGTGTAGAGGGTGAACAAGAACGGGGACAGTACTGTTCGCTGAGGTGTTCCAGTGCTGCTTGTCACCATGTCTGACAAGCAGCCTTGCAGCCTGACAGTCTGTTATCCATGCCACCAGGTCCTGGTCCACCTGCATCACCGAGAGCTTCTCAGCCAGACGGGCTGGCTGTACGGTGTCAAAAGCACCGGAGAAGTCAAAGAACATGACCCTCACTGTGCTTTGCGGCCTATCCAGCAGGTGCGTATAAGCCCTGTGAAGCGGATGGATGATGGCATCCTCCACGCCGATGCCAGCCTGATAAGCAAACTGCAGCAGGTGCAGGCAGCCGCAAACCAAGGGCCTGAGGTGTTGCAGGACCAGTCTCTCAAAGGTTTCCATGACGTGTGACGTTAGAGCCACAGGCTGCCAAGCCTTGGCCCTGAGGAGCTACGAGGAGCGGGGTAGCACAGGTGTGGGTGGGGTTGGGGTATCAGAGGGGATGGAGGTGGGCCTGGTCTGTGGTGGTGAGTCAAATCTGTTAAAAAACAGGTTTAGCTCGTTCGCACGTTCCCTAGTCCCCTCCACCGCTCATATGGCTCTTTTCATGCCAGTAATGTTCCTAACCCCCACCCAAACCTCCTTAGCATTGACCTGCTGTAGCTTTCCCTCAATCTTGTTCTTATAAGAGTCTTTGGCCTTCCGCAGTTGCCTCCTCTGCTCTCTCTGGATTTCTTTTTGGGCAATCCCATTGTCCCCAGCCATGAAAGCCTTCTTCTTCCTGTTCAACAGGACCTTGATGTCCCTGTTGATCCATGGTTTGTTGTTGGGGAAGCACCGAACCTTCCTGGTGGGGACAAAACTGTCCTCACAAAACCTGATGTAGTCAGTGACGCATCGAGTGAGGCCCTCAATGTCATCACCAAAGTCCTCCTGAAACATCTCCCAGTCTGTTATCCTGTAGCACTCCATCAGGCTCTCCTCTGCCTCCCCTGACCACTGCTGTACAGTCCTGGTGGAAGAGGGCTGTCTCCTGACAAGAGGCTTGTATGTAGGAGTCAGCTGTATCAGACAGTGGTCTGATTTGCCTAGAGAGGGGAGGGCTGTGGCACTGTATGCCGCCTTAGCGTTGTCAGACAGTAAGTCAGAGGTCTTGTCTCCTCTGGTGCTGCAGGTCACATACTGGATGAAGTTAGTGTCTTTGAGATATCAACATAGTTAAAATCTCCGTTAATTATGAGGAGAGTGTCGGGGTGCCACGTCAGCAGGTCTGCGACGGTCGAGTGAATGATGTCACAAGTGCGCACCGCCACTGCCGATGGTGGAGTGTAAACAGTAACGATGATGGCCGCTGAAAACTCCCGGGGCAGATAGAATGGCCTCAAGCCCACAGCCAACAGTACAACATCAGGGGTGCATGTTATCACCTTCGTGGTTACATGTCCCGGGTTACATTTTGTTTCAAAGTGAGCGTACATTCCCCATGATGATCGAGGGAAGAAAGGGTTTGTATCTCCACCTCCTCTCCGTCTTCTTGTTCTTCACCAGGACTCCGGCTCGGGTTCCTCTTCTCAAAATTCCCTTTGGACATGCCGTGGGTCGTTCCCCGTGCTGGAGGAGCTTCTTGCGTGAGTAAACAACCGTCCGTTGTTTGGTGTGTCCGTTGTCCTGCACATTGTTACTTCGACTGTTTGTTGAGCGCTAATTAAACTTGAAACTGAAACAGAAACTAACTGCCTGTGTCGTAGAGTATTTTCTCAAAAAGTGCCAGGGTAAGAAAATAAAGTAAAAGAGCAAAAGGAGTAAACAAGAGTAAAAAAGGAGTAGCAAAGCAGGAGCTGCTGTGTCGGGCTGTCACTCGCTGCGGTGCCCAGAGCATATAGCCATTGGTTCTCTTGCAGATTAGCAACGCACTTTACTAGAATCCATATTTTCACTTCTGTTTTTCTGTGGTTGGTTCTTTTGCTGTCACTATCACTATGCTGTGAGGGAGATTATTATAGACGTTTCCATATGTCAGAGAGCTGCAATGGATGGAATGGTGTGTGCACCTATGTGTGTGTTTAAGCTGGGTTAGCAGATCAAATACACATCTGTTTGCGAAATAGAGGGAAATCTGTGCCTCTCCCCCACAAACCTCTCAATACTAATTAACGATCCACTGATAGTGGCCAAATGCCAACTGTCATTAGCACCCAAAACAACACAAGTACACAGATGTAGATGTGCACACACTCCGACACAGATGCTATGTGGTCACCCACACCGGACCACCACAAACCATCTGGGGATATGACACATAAACACATTGCTCTCTTTTTGCAATCAGTGATCACAGAGAACCTCCAGCAAGACAAAACGGAGGTAAAAGTCAAAATGTATGAAGTAACATTAAAAGACATTAGTCATAGTACACTGTCAATTAATAACCTATATTGTATTAAAGTTGATCATTCAGTAAGGTATAACTGTTAAACAGCACTTGCACACACTGCAAGCATAAAGACATGAATGACAACCTCAGTTCTCCAGATATGGACCTTTGACTTCGTCACTGATAGTGCCATTTGCGTGTTCTCAAGCAGTGTGCTCAGTAAAAGCATCTGACAGCTATCTTTGATTTTATTTAGTGAGGATTTCAGCTATGCCTGTATCTTAAAGGATATGCCACCCACTCTCACTGTCTCTGCTTCCTCTCTGCCTCTATTTGTCACTCTGTGCCTTTGTGACAGGGTCAGATAGAGAGAGCAAAGTGCTGAGAGATGTGACACCATGAGCAGATGAGGGTCTCCCCGTAAGGAGGCCCCTAGCACAACACCCATCACAGCTATCCAGACATTCACCAGTTGGTCTAAGTAATGTTACCCACACCGGCTCCAGCAGGGAGTCCGGAAGCTGCATGGAGGCCAGAAGCCACTGGACCACCAGGAAAAGATTGATATTTCAGTCCTGTTATTGGAAATCAAACTGAACCATCATTACTGTAAATTAAAATGTCATATTCAAGGATCACACTGAGCACCTACTATACTGACAATGGCAAATTCCACTTATAAATGTCTACAGTGGGATTGTTTTTGGCACATTCTAATGCCTTTAAGAGTTACCGTTGCCCAGTAAGGGCAAATCATCAACAGAAATTCTTCCTTGCAAACCAGAATGGAACCTTAACTCATGTCTCTTCTTTTCGCCCTGTGCAGTTTTCCTGCTGCCATCTCCCGACAGCATCTCTAACTCTCACAGCCCTATGATCTCCGTGTCAACGGGCGACACCAGCAGCTCACACTAACTCGGCCTGCATCAGTCTATCTGCAAGGCAAACCGCCTGCAAGCGCGTTTAGCATAGACTTTAGGTACGATTAATGACATGGTTAGCGAATACTGTAAGTGCTGATGTCTTCACACCTGACAGGGTACCACTTGAAAGGTGCATTCCCAAGCAATAAAAATGGCTCGGGAACCCTTCTGCAGATATTCTTGATGAGGTTGGAAATATACGAGCAGCAGGTAGAAGATCAGTGTGGCTGTTGACAGATTCTGCAAACACAAAGATTTACACATCTCATCAAGAACTGTAGCAACGTTTTCACAGCAGCATGCTATCTTTGTATGGGCCTAGACTGATGGGGGTTTATTAGTTGTCAGTGGGCGAGGTGGGCGGCTGCACAGCAGTCCAGCTCAATTCTAAACTCATGCAGAGGTTGGAACGACAGGATCCAAAGCGCTCTGTGGTTACTCAGTAGAATTCAAATGCCAATCCTTCTACCCAGTGCAATCTTCTCCCTTTCTCTCTTCCCTCTCTCTTTTGTCATCTCTCCCTCTCTCTTCCCTCCCTTCTCCCCCAGTGTTTGTCAGGGTTGGTGATTAGCTGTCACCCTCTGTAGAAGTAGATAACACCCCACACAGTTTCCCCTCTGGGAGCATGCACACACGTTAAAACACACACACAAATACCCAAGTTTGAACACATGCATGCAAAGTAAAGACACTTGAAAACTCTCTAAAAAGCAAAATGGTAGGGTTCACCTCACATTTTGCATGCATTTACTGAGAATTGAGTTACGCTCATCCATATAAGCTGTGTAGTAACATGTAAACACCTACTGTGAAGGCCTTCCTTGTGAAAAGAAAATAAATAAAATAAATACGTTCTTTCTTCTTCCTTTCCTTAACTGGAGTCAGACACACTAACATTAGCTGACTATATAACTTGGAAATCTTTGACCAGGGAAAAAAATGTATCTTTATTCTATTTCTTGAGCTGTTTGTGAAGTCCCCATGTGTAATTCAATATGACATATATTTCAGAATCACTTTGCCACTTTACAGGGCTCCATGCACTTTTGGTGACACAAGAGGAGTTAAACATCCAAACCTAACCTTTAGAAATGGATGACTGGTGTTCAGTTTTCCTAACATAATCAAGTTTGCATAACAGTGGAACTAGTTCAAAATCGTTTAAATGGTTCTTGATACACAAGCATTGCATTTACCCAGTTTGTAGACTCCCATATCTAACTGAGGCATTATGTGCAAAATTTCAAAAGAACACTATGTCAGGGAGCACACCTCAAGGATAAAATACGCCTCTGTCTATTAGTCTATACCTCTTTTATTCCTGCATGCTGTTTTCATTACATTCTGATGTACTTGTGTCAGAGAGTACTTTGACACAAAGCTAAAAGCCAAATGGTTCTTTAACAGCACTAATGAATCCTTTTGAGCCAGCTGTGCAATCGCTCTGTGATTCATAGTACTTTCACAACTTCAATTTTAGAGGTACAAACAAAGACATGGTGGCTTGTTGTGTTACACTCAATAGGTGTATCAGTACGTTCACGAGGTTACAAAAGCTCTGATGTACACTTTTTCTCCTGCATCCCCACTGCTCCCATCTAATGCAAATTCAAAAATCAGTAGCTTTTCAAACATAAACACAAAGCAATGCCCTGCATAGTTAACATTAACTAAGCACAAAAATAAGAAGTCCTTCCTTGAATGCTTGTGGTTAGAGTGCACTTTAACTAACACAGCCTTGACTGCCTCGTAATTCATTTTATTTGTACACTTGACTAAGGGTTGCTATTTTTGAACGAAATGTGCAGAGCTAGACAGTATTCCACAGGTGTTATTCCAGGTATCTTATGCTCTTTCCATCTTGGTGACAGGTGCTGGATTAGTTTAACAAGGTGTGTGAGGATGTTGGAAGAATTTTTTCTTTGTTGTGTGGACCTTATTGAAAAGGAAATAATGTGTAATATTTTCCAAGATACAATTCTGTCACACATTTTGTTTCATTTCGTTTTCTGCCGCTTATGTCGCGGGGGAAACAGTTTGAGAAGGAGGATCCAGACGTTCCTCTCTCCGGCCACTTCCACCAATTCCTCCGTGGGGACACCAAGACGTTCCCAAGCCAGCCGAGAGATATGATCTCTCCAGCGTGTCATTGGTCTGCTCTGGGGTCTCATAACGGATGGGCATGCCTGAAACCCCTCCCCCGGGAGATGTCCAGGAGGCATCCTGACCATATGCCCGAACCACCTCAACTGGCTCCACTCAACGTGTAGGAGCAGCGGTTCTACTTTGAGCTCCTCCCGGATGTCCAAGCTCCTCACCCTATCTCTAAGGCTGAGCCCAGCCACCCTGCAAAGGAAATTCATTTCAGCCGCTTGTATTCGTGATCTCATTCTTTCGGTCACTACCCAGAGCTCATGACCATAGGTGAGAGTTGGGACGTAGATTGACTGGTAAATGGAAAGCTTTGCCTTCAGGCTCAGCTCTCTCTTCACCACAACAGACCGCTTTACCGTCCGCATCACTACCGACGCTGGCCCAATCCATCTGTTAATCTCCCGTTCCATGGAGGCCACCGAACTTGACTCCCTCTGCCGTTTGGCTGCGCCTAGAAATTCTGCCCATAAAAATTATTAGCAGAACCGGTGACAAAGGGCAGCCTTGACCGAGACCAACCCTGACTGGACTGTCACATATGTGTCATTTAAAAGAAGACAACTAGTACAGGAGGAGGGATGTCAGCATTTTGGTCAAATTTTAGGACAAGTTAAGATGACTAAAGTAGAGCAGTCCAGTCACTGTGAGTCAATGGGGGGAAGCAGAGTCATCACTAGCCATCTTGGAGTTGCTGCTAGGCTTTCTAGAGAGGGTACCATCTGGGGATCTATATTTCTTCTCTAGGAATTCAATGCTTAGATGGGCAACAATGGAGAAACCTTAGGAAAAATGACTGAAAAGCACAGCCTAATCTGAAACTGAGACGTGTTTGTGATGGGACATATTTGCTAGACATACAAACACTATGTTTGAGCATTAGGTAGTTCATAAGCATACTCGGAACTGCACTATATTAGGCCAAAGGTCGAAGATGGGCTTTGTGGTTGCATTAGCAAACCTGGTTGTACTTTTTCAACTTTTAGGTGAAGAGAGGAGCAGAGGTTTCAACTGAAACCAGCCACCTAAGAACCAGCTGGTTGACAGCAGCAGTAAACACAATTGTCAATCAAAAGAAAGAAGAGTTCTGGGCTTGGTCTGCTCAGGGGTCTCCTGAAACATAAGACAGGTACTGGGATGCCAGAATACCAGTTTGGCAATTGCGGAAGCAAAAACATTATGATTTCAGGGAGGCCATAGAGAAGAACTTTTGGTGGGTTTCAAGAATGTTCTGGCAAACCATTTTTTGGCCCGGTTGTGTCCAGTCAGGAGGAAAATTGCTTATTAGGACAGTGGTGATTGTCAAGCAGAGAAAAGATTACTGTATTAATGTGACTTACTTACTTGGAAGAGGCAAAGTCTAAAGACAGAAGAGAAGAATCTCCCATATACCCTGGCAATCAGTTGCAAGGCTTGGAATCTGAATGTGAATTGCAATGAAATGCTGAAGGCTTTGGACAGTGTCAGGCTGTCTTGGTTGACATGTCTCCCATAATCAAAAAGTGGGGAACAGAGAGTAATCAACGGTATCACACTGTGCATCTTTCTCAAGGTTTATTCCAGGGTGCTGGAAAAGAAGTTATGACAGATTTTTTTGATTTTCCGACAAATATTCAGGGGGGTCTAAACAGATTTTGTCCTGGTTGTGCAAAAGTACACAGCTTTTTACAGTTGCAGATTTTTTGTGAGAGTTTTTTCATCCATTGTATATTTCCAGTGTATATTCTGCTACTTTTTCGGGGGGGGCTACAAGTAGCCAGTGGCCAACTTGGTCAATTATACAAGCCATCCAGTCCCTCTTTACTGAAGTTAAAGCTGTCTCTAAATCCACTGCACATATATCAATTCAGACGAATCTTGAGTAGGTGCGACCCGACTCCAGATAAGCAGAAGAAAATGAGGGAAATATAAAGGAAATTAACCAAAACATAGCATCATATCACAGTGAAGTACAAAGAAGATTTTTTTCAAAAAACCTATGAGTAAGCAGCAACACTTAGTGGGTTCAAGGAGTAGCCAACATAAAAAGAACTTTCTCAGATATTCAATGACTTTCTAAGGACTGAAATGGTCCTGTGGTCTCTTCAAAATCATTTTAACAATCAGCTGTTCTCTTTGGTTATGTTAATGCTACTGAGATTTAAACTGATGCAAGCACAAATTGCAGCCATACTTATTCTGAGTACTCCCTATGGCATCTCAACAGAATCCAGAGGTATGCTTTTCATTATTCAATATTAAAGATCAAAGCAAAAGTAAACCTGGCACATGGGTTAGTTGTAATTCCCAATAGACACATTTTGACTGATCAAAATGTTTGACAGATTGTGCATATGTCCAGCTCAAAATATACATTTCCATTCTCATAAAAAAACCCCCACAGCTCTACTTCAAATAAATATATCAGAATAAGATAGCCAAATTCTCCTTGCATCGTCTGTGCTGTCACACTGCAAAAAGGGATTGAAAGTTAGCAGATGAATATACAGCATGGCTTTGTCTGCTGCCCCTAAGCAGCTTTACTCAAAGAAAGGCTCAAACAACGTTGGCTAATCATAACATTTTAAGAGTCCACGTGTCATCCTGAAACTGTCAAGAACAAGAGGTGATTCCTTACGAGATGGCAACCCTGTTAAGGGAGCACAATAGAAATATAGGGTAACAGGCGGGCAAAAGGCTGAAGCACTGATGAAACACAGAGGAGGTAGCAAAAGAGAGGGAGCACACAGAGAGCACAATAAAGGCAGAAAGACAAATACAGACAAAGAAAGACGTAAGAGATTGTGCCCTTGCCTTTGTGTACATATGGCCTAACGTGCTAGAACAGCGAAAAACCAACAAATTGACATGAGATAAGCCCATTTGCTCAGGTTTCCTTTTACGAGTGATTTGGCAGCTCAGCCGTATGTCTGCTGGTGGCCTGGAATGTATGCCCCCAATAATCTGCTGATTGCTGAATTACTGCATTGTCATTTTTTAAATTTCCCTTTAACACTATAGGATATATTGCTAAAAAACAAGTACCAGTGACATACTATATTTGGCACATTCCTTTCTACTGGCATAGCTTTTTAAACTCATCACATGTACATACAAAAGTGCAGATCTCTTCTCATTAAAAACATATAATGCATTGTTTTCATGTTATCATTACGCTCAGTTTAGATCAGCCCTCTTCTCAAAATCAAATTCTCCTTGAAGAGATACCAGAGTTTGTTGCATTTTTGCCTTTATTGCGGTCAGGCACTGCTTCTTCACAGCATATACAGGAAGTGATTAATTTCCCATATTAGGTAACTACGTCAATGAAATTACTTTACCGTCAGCAGGCTATATTTATAGTTGGTGCACTGTATGGCAGAAGCAACTCCACAGGAGTGTCTCCACCACTCTGCCAGAACAAAAACAACTTGCATTTTCAGTGCCAGCTCTTTTCAAAACCCTTTTGAGACCTTTAAAGGCTCACAATAAAACTGTTAAAATGATTATAAGGACAAGAATTTTAAGTATATGTAAAAATACCTATAAGTGTGACATGCTTTCTGTCATTGTATTCTTACAGTAAGTCCTGATCACAGGTCTGCCTAGGACACCTACCATCAGTGCTTCACTTTGACCATACGTAACTGAGGAATACTGACTGTAGTGATAGGAATGAAGTGTGACTGTGACCAGACAGGAAAATAATCTACGTAATCCAGATCGAAGCCCTAAAGGCTTTTATAGATCGACAGCATAGATTTTCTCTCTTTCTCCATTTCTACCTGTCTTAGGTTTAATTCAATTCAATTAAATCAACTCATGAGCCTAGGTATTCACAGAGAAAGCAATCATTCATCTTTGTGGTGAGCCACTTCATCTGAGACAAAAAAATGCCCCTACTCTTCTCTTTCTCCATAGACAAAATTAGGCCATTCAATAAAGTTCTAACCATTCAAGTTTTGTAATAACTTCAGCAGTTGTAAACTAACAAACAGGTCTTTATGGGTGTCCTAGCCTCATTTTTACTTGAGCAAATTTGGTCATTTTATTTAAAGTAGCTGCTGGAAGCTATTGTGTCTATATGATAAGTTTTACATCCAGCAAGAAATTAAATAGCTTTTACATGTTAGAGGGAAAAATAGCTTAAATGCTTATCTTTAAACATGCAACGGGAAAGTGAGGGGGGGAAAAAGTTATCCCAGATACAGAAACACACCTTGAGGTAAATCTGTTATCTACACTTCACACCAAAGCTTTAATGTAAGATAATCGACACAACAATCAACACTATCGAAACAGCTATAAGGGATTGTCCTTGAGTGACAAAAAAGTGCCAGAGACACCTCTCCCCCATCAGACAGACGCTTAGAAGGACATCCCTTCAACAGATACATATTTCATGAGCTATGGTAAACACACTGCCCTCACCAACGCCAGCACCTAGCATATAATAATGCTTTCACAGTGGATCAACTAATGAATTGAGAGCTCGACTGAATGAAAAGAAGAAAGCAAATTACTAATAATCAAAGTAGAAATAGAATTAATGAGCGGTTGTGAATACTCAAACATACGGTTGCAAATACTCAAAGAGCAGGACCGTTTCAGTCCTCCACCTAACCTTTGTCTCTGGTCAAAGTTCCACA
The DNA here is from genome assembly GCA_001698575.1 of Mola mola. NCBI lineage: Eukaryota > Metazoa > Chordata > Actinopteri > Tetraodontiformes > Molidae > Mola > Mola mola. The sequence goes on along the minus strand of KV751332.1, from coordinate 2,505,121 downwards.
TTAATGAATGCAGGAGAGCTTTCATAGTCTTCTTTATGATTGTGGATTTCACAGATGTGTAAATGATGCTACATAAGATGCGGAGAGTAAAGCTTTGATCTACTATTCGACAAGCCAGGTTGTACAACAAAAGGCGAGGAAATCCTGAGCTCAGACAAACCTTGTGTAATCTAGAAGAACCTCTCTGTATGTCTGATCCTCCCCCACTCCGCTTGCCACCTGAAAATCATTCTCGTTGCCCGCACTTGTTTGTGCCCCATCGGTGAGAACAGACCACAGCTGGAATGTTCTCTTCCTAAATGTATGCTGTCATACTTTTAAAGCCTATTTAGCTGTGAATGTAGCATACAGAAGTAAGATGAAGTGATGTTTTGTATATTTTTATGTTTTAACACTGCATTGTTTCTCTCTCTCTATCGCTAAAAAAATCTTAACCTTTATATGGCATAAGCTATTATGTAAATAAAAAGTCAACACAACAGCAGAAAACAATCAATAGGGCAAACTTTGTGTCGACGGTGCAATTAAATTATAATTCTGACTGAACTTGCTATGTACCTGTAGGCTGTTAAATCCAATCAATTACACATGGATGAAATTAAGCAGTTCCCCGAGTAGCAGTAGTCTTTAAGAGACACAAAATTGAAAGAACAAAAAAAAAAGTCAACTAATGAGACAGCTTTTTTTTCTTTCTTTTTTTGGGGAGTGGGTAAAGAACCAGCACCTGACATGGCAGGTGTTCTCAGCATGGGGCCCTATGATGCCTACCTGTAAGGGGGGTCTGAGAAACTGCCTACAAAATTACAACACTGAAAAAATGTGTATTATTTTTAAACATCGTATTTCCTCCACTGGTATCACCTCTAGAAATCTGTCTTGCTTTTTTGACATCAAATTAAGGTCCTCATTCAAACTGAGGGTATTGTGGTTGCTGGCTAACTAATATATATAACCAATATAACCAATATATTCTGTTGTCTCACACATACAAATGCAACAAAGCCAGACTTAAACATCTTAAATTCTAAACATATAATTCATTGGTAATGCCTTACATTGCATATAGTGACTAGTTAATTAATTACTAATTTCAGCAACTGAACAATCTTATAGTTCTATACCCCCTTATAAAGACTACTATAAACTTAAAGAAAAAGTATGAATCTGAGGTCTAGATGGAGTCTGCATGTCCATCAGGTGCGCAAATGACCTCATGAAATCAGGAGGAAATAAGTGCCTATAAGTGTATAGCGGTGTGTTTCTGGATCCCTTAAGACGAAGGAACAAGAGCTTTGGTCAGTAAGCTGTTTGTCTCCATAGGTACCTGACAAAACAATAAGAAGACTGAAAGGAAAATATCTGTTAGATCACAGAACACACTGTGAAAAATATCATCCCCTGCTGTGATCAGTTGATTGCCATTAATATTCCAGCTACAACCCCACAAAATATTAATATTCACAGCTATATAGTGAATTTCTACTTCTTCCCAACCTAGATAACAGCCTACAAAAAGGACTGTTAAGCATCACGACTCAGGTTGGACATTGCACTCTCAAACCCTTTGCACATCTCTGTTGAGCCCGCTTCATTTTAAATGCAATGGCACCAGAATCTGTGACAGCTACACCGGTTTGAGAGGACAGACACTCATCCCGATAGGCATGAGGGAGGGGAGGAGGGGCGGACTTCAGCAATCATTCACTGGTCAGTAAGCATATAGTAGTATTTAGACAGCTTTAGCATAATGCCACGGCTTAATGCGAGTGGGCTAATTTGCCAACAGGCTTGATGTGAATAATCTCTCCACATGTTCTGGTTGGGCGCATGGCCTGATGGGATGGCACACCATTAGCCCAGTCAGACTGTGGGGCCTCGCTGTTAAAACTACAATGTGCAGTGGAGCATGACAAAGTGAAGGAGGGCTTCATCTTGCCATATTTGTGCCCTTTTCCAGCACGATATGGTCAGTGTGTCAGTGATAGCACATATACAAAGCAATCATTATCAGTAAAAAAAAAAATTGCCTCACAATTAGACAAACAGCACATTAGTATTTTCATAACACCCCTATTATATATTCACATTCTCCATCAGAGTTTGTAATCACTTGTCTCAAACAGTTTAATTACAGCTTGGCAATGACTACTTAACATGATTAGATGTTATACCTTATTGTTGCATGTGGCATATTACATCAATTATATTAAGAGTTATTATTGTCACGAGGGTTCAGTGCTTGCATGTGAGGGTGCGATGAGGGCTGAGTGACAGGGACTTCTTAAAGACTTCATTTTTGCGAATAAAGTAATCAATATAAGCTACAGCAAATCACGTCTTGCCACACAGTGAGCTGTAAGGTCTTTTGCATAATTGCAATAAAAAAGTGTATTGGCCTGACTGATTGAATTCAGGCTTGGTAATTGTAGCATAAACAATGTAGTTGACTGTCACAGCTCCTGTGCCACTATGCTGTCAACAATCCAGATATTTTTGTAGTGTCTACCAGCATATCATGCAGATCCACAGCCTGCCGTGTAATGATTATAATTACATGGTGTGCATGTGTTACCTGTGGGGTACCACAAACACACACACATACTCTCTCACACATATGTGGAATTCCACACGTATGTTTTTCCATCCCTATGACCTGTCATTCAAAACCAGCCCCATTTTAAAAGATGTAGCTTCTCCATGCCTTCCCCCCTCCAATATCCACAGCAGAGTCTCTTCTCCTTCTTCCTCAAATAGAAAAAAAAGTTAAAAAAAATAAAATAAAATAAAGGATAAAAAAATAAGCCTGCATCATTTCTAATAGCTATTTAAATCTCTGTTGATGCTGCTGTCCATCAATATGACCACCCATACTGTCAGCCCAGGCCCCCCACCCTTTGATCGACATTTATTCCACAGATTCCCGCCAGGTTCCTCCCGCCATTCTCAATCTTTCTTTGTCTCCCCAGTTACTCTTCCTCTCTACCAGGAGAACCTCTGCATGCTTCCAGGCAAAGTCAATGTCTATCTCTTGTCTCCCTTGTGTTACCCATATCCAGTACACCACTTCCATTCCTCACTGTTGTGTTCCGCACACATCTAAGGCGTACCCGAGTTGAAAATAAAGTAGAGCTTAAATGACAACAGCCTTGCTTTCCTAGGGATTTAGGGAGCAAAAAAGGAGCTGATTTGTTCGAAAGACTGCTGGCGAAGATAAAATGTTAGGCTTTGGTTTCTAAATTCCACATGAATGCCTCTCCCCTTAGTGTGCATTATGATGGCAATGGACCATATCATAGTATTTGTTTTGCTTTAGAGTTGTCCCCTGTGATTTATGTTCCCCGAGTGCAAATATTTCATGTCACTATACAAGCAATGTTTCTGTCAGGGAGAACGCAGGGGGTCTTCAGGGGCTGAATATGAGAAATTTGTGTATGAGTGTGCCTGCATGTGCATGTGTGGGTTGGTGGTGAGGCATTTGTGGCAGTGCCAGTGTGTGACTGCAGGCCCCCCTGGCTAGGGAGCAGCGCCTGGAAAGGTTACCCAGCAGAGTGGCTTTTGTATGGTAATGTGACCTCCAGCTCTCTAAGGAGTCCCAACACCTGCCCATTACCCCCCACCAACCTCACATCCCCAACATGTTAACTGTTTTTTTCCTGATAGGAGCAGAACTGCCGCTTTGCCATCACTTTCTTATGCATTTTTTATTTCTATTTTATTTATACTAACATTTTAGCCGTGGATAAACATAACAGCATCAGAAAAAAATAACAGTCTTAAGCCAAAGATTCATAAATAATCCAAAATGTAACTACGACACAAACATAAAAAGGAATTATTTTAGTATACAGTACACAGGTGGAGAAATTTTCTCACCACTTTAATTATCAAGTTTACTGTAACGCCATAACCGTCTTACTAATATTAAAAAAATAGTTAACATGAACATGTCACTCCAGATTTGAACATAGTAACTGGGGAAAACTGTGTGGGAAAATGCATGCCCGCCTCCCCCCTCCAAACCCAGAGACACAGGCCGAGCATAGCGAGAGGGGCTCTAAAGCAATTACAGCAAATTAAATGAATGCCCTGAAGTTAAATAGTGGTAATAGTGTTCAGGGAGACAAATTTTAGATGCAACTCACAGTGTGATGGCAAGATCCACTTAGATTGCTGAGTAGCAAACAGTAGCTTTAATTATATTCGAACCTTTTTAACAGAGAATCAATTCATAGCATGCTGTGGCAGGTTGTTGTCTTTACTAGTGGACTGAAACACAGTGTGCATCATACTCATTTCTGATGATGCCGAAGTTAGCTTGTCTGTTGTTGTAGTGCATAAAGTCAGAGATGAATAAGTGCTGCCCGAGAATTGCTTTGTGGTGGGTGTAATGGAACACAATGAAACAACTGGCAACTACTGACACTTTCAGACATCTGCTCCATGATTCAAGCTGACAGTAATGAAGATGAAGAATAACATATGCTGTCTAGCATGAGATAATAAAAAGAGATCATCCAAAAGAAGAAACCCTGCACAGAGATCTCACAGCATGTCTATATTTGTAATGTATTCATTGAAAATGTTGCATTATGGCTGATCGCTCACAACGGCATTTTAAACCATGAACAGGCATGTCTACAGAATGTTGTATGCTCCACACTCACTCACTCACTCACTCACTCACTCAGCAACTGTTCATTGTTGTTCATGTCTTCCCTCTAAGAGAAGTAGATCCAACCAAAGTCCGCGCTATCCTCCTATTCAAGATCTCAAAGCTGCTACCCACAGGCTGAGCCTACAGTTAGGTAAGGTTGCCCGACCACCAGCCTCTCAGCCTGAAGCAGCCCACCTACTGAACTCATTTCTCCATCTTATTTCCTCTGAGCTGCATTGCTCCCACCCACCCCCTTATTAAACTCACACTAGACTCATACATGCATTAGCTTTGTGCTGGCCATGGCTTCCCCCCCTTTAAAAATATATTAGGTCTTATCATTAATTATGACTTGAAGCCACATCTGTATGTGTCATGACAAAACCTTTTCTCCTCCTACATTTTGTCTATTTATTTATCCATTAAAAAAAAATTAATTATGAATGAATGCCACAATGAGTAATTTATGTGCACCATAGAGCTTCCAATAAATAGCCAGTGTGCCTTTGCTTCTTCCCCTTCAGTGTTCCTTCAACCCTTTTAGTGGCACCACGCACTACTGTATGTTATTGCTCTTTCTCCCTCTCTAGAGGGTTTTCGCTCACTTAGTCCTTATTAATTTCCCTCTTGCATGTAAACACACACACACACACACACACACACACACACACACACACACACAGTGACACGTGCACGAATGCGCACACACAGCAGCATGTGCACAGGCCAAGGACCGTCTGCTGGTACAAAACATTTATTAAAATTCCTGTGAAGGTCCTGGCAGTCAGCCAGAGGGAGACATGACTTTGGATCCCATTCATGTCCACATCAGCAGAGTAAAATGTTTCTAGGTGTTGATCCATGACAGCCATTATTGCTGCAATCCAGTTTTATCACTGTCAAATTCTACAAAGGGAAAATAACTATTTTTTATGCACTTTAACAGGTTATCAATACAGTTCAACCAATCTAAACAGCTGCTGAGGGAGTTTATTTGCTTTTGAAGGCATGTTTTGAATAGGGAGGGGAAAAACTGCCCCTCTGTCATCTTATCTTTCCAGGGCCACAAACAACCAGAAATTGAATATGATGTAGAACTGTAACCTTCAGATAGAACTGATCCAAACACTTCATGTAATTACTGTTGAAGCATCCAATTTTATACTGAACACTGTTTGTTTAATGGTACAGAATCATATTTTAAGAAGTTTAGGCTGATTTTAACAAACTTATTAAAAGGATCTAATGGTGTCATTGCTGCAGATTTGAAAAAGTTGCCTTAACTAAAGCTTTAAGTCTAAATATAGACATAGTGAGAAACAAGAAAGAGAAAGTGAGACGGAGAGATTATGTAGTAATGCGAGAGATTCCTGGTCCGTATTAATGCTGGGGAATAATTAGTATTCATGTTATCATTTTTCAGCTTCCAGGAGAATTGCTTTGTTTACGAGATTATATAATATGATATGATTTCCAACCAAACTGTGCTCTCAAAATGAAAATCCCAGTTAAGAAAACAATGGAAGAGACTGCAGTTAACATTTGGTAATCTGTATCTTATGCAGTAGATAAAAATCAATTACTAAAATAGTTGGCATTAAATTATATCATTGACCGTGTGATTATTGTGATGGTCACTGTGTTGCGGAGCACCAACAACACATGTTCATGACAGAACAGAGACAGAGACCTGAAAAGATAAACACACATTTAGAAAATGGGACAGGCGGAAAAAAACACTTAGACCAAAAACATCAAAAGTATGGGTGCATTTCACATTGAATAAACAAGGAACTGTGTTTGCTGCAAACTGTAATAAATGCGATGTGGCCTGGCATGGAAGCACTAAAGTTATAATGCAGCATCTGAAAACATGCTGTTGGTATCATTGACAAGGAGGAAGGGAACAACACAACAGCAGGATAAGTCCCACAAAACCCAGGCGTCTTGTATTGTGTAGTGAGAAAACCTGATGTTTGAGAAGTGTGTTGTTTGCCTACTAGGGTTAACCTTAGCCAGCTACCAATAGTGCTAGACAGCTATCATTAGCCAACAAGCTAGCATTAATGTTAGCCCACTTTAAAAATCCTACTTGTGCATCACTGCACAAGTGGCTGAGTGGCCGTTTACTGCAGTAGGGAACACAGCCTCGAAGCAAACAGTCAACCTTAGCCAGGACAATGAGGACATGCTAACAAGTTTTTGCATTCAATTCACTGTTTCTGAGCAAAGACAGTAAGAGATAGGGAGTGTGTGTGTGTGTGTGTGTGTGTGTGTGTGTGTGTGTGTGATAGTGCCATGCAAAATCAGTCCAACATAATTACCAGCATACATCAGTGTGTGTACGTGTTTCTACTAAAAGAAAATCTTTTTTAGAGTACCTTACTCTATATCATTGTTTTAACAGCTCAGGTCCGCTTAAGCAACATAATGTACCTCATGATTTTAAAACAGGACCGAAGTCTATTTTTCTAACCAATAAACTGATGAAAAAAAGTACTTTTTGAAAAAAAATTCAATTAATCAATATATCAAACAATAATCAACAGATTGTAACAGATTGATCGATTATCAAAATAATCGTTAGTTGAAGCCCTACTTGAAAAGTATAGAATTTTCTTTACTTTATGTTAAACAGAACATCATTAAGTAGAAATATATACACTATACTGTAGGTAAAGTAAATAATCAGAGCATATTGATACAATTGTTCAACTGACTTGTATCAATACATAATAGCGTTTTTTAAAACTTAACCATCAGAGAAGGGCTTGGTCTGTTTGTCTGAGCATTTTTACAAGTCCTACTGCTCACATGGCACACATGCAGAGAAAGTGCAAGGTGGTTTCAAATCTGCTGTTTCATCAGAATACATTATTACTGGGGGTGACATCAGGTTATACCGTCAATTTATTCTTCATTCACTTACGGCATGTACCGTATTTAATTCAAAATTGCAGAATGAGTGATGCAGCCTAAGGGTTGCGGTAATCATTAAGGGGCATGAAACTATACAATCCTAATTTACAACTTCTCCATCACCTCCATTCTGTGTAGAGGGAATGATCTATAACAAGGTGGTCTGTTTCTGTGGTCAGAACAGGTCTAATGCATTTGGTAGAGGCTGATAACAGAGCCTCACTTTCACACCGAGCACTCAGAGGGAATTACAGTGCAAGGCTGCATAAAGGAGAATGCCTGAGTGCTTTCGTTAAAACCAGGGCTAAATGCTATCTCATGCTTACATACTCCCTGATCCATGCACACAGTGCCTGCCTGATCGTTTCGGAGCAAGGCCCATTTACATTTTCACTTGACACGGTCACTCATACTGTATAGTCTGCCTTTACAGAAATCGATTGCAAAGTCAAAGGCCTCTCCTCTTCTACAGCGCAGTGGTCTCCAGCCAAGCCTTACCTGGATAGAGAGATATGAGGATGAAAGGATTGGGCACACTGAGACCATAGCCGTGGGGGAGAGATTTTTAGCACAGAGTTGAACATGTTCATGTATTGCTTTATAGTGGATAGGTATGGAACCTCTCCGGGGAGAGAGAAGGCAGCCAATAACGTGTGAGTGTCTATTAGCTTGTCGGAAACTGCTGCTTGGCATCTGAGAGGCTGCATTATCCCTCAAAGTCAGTCGAACATAAGGGGCCCATCACACAGTTCTTAAAACTTTGCTCTGGCTGTGACTGATTTCTCCTCGTCAGCAGTGCTGTTCCTTTAATATGCCTACCCTGAGAGTCCCACACTACGCCCACAAAGGACACTGACCAGTCACCCTGTTGCTTTCTTGCCCAGTAACTACTTCCACATTGGAGGAAGCTACTTCCACACAGAGCAAGCGCTTTTCTTGTGTCAGCGTGGCGCTGCCTCAGCCAACGCTGTTTATCACCCTCACAGTGAAGGCTAAATATGAACACACATATGAATATATGAATAACTGAACAAGTGGTCATTGTTATTCACCTGCACATACTCTAACGAGCCTGCCAAGTCTTTTGTTTCCAGCCTGTAGTTCTGCTGAGCATGGGCTTTCTGACAGAGTGTCTGAATTAGGGCAGAGGGGAGTGGGAGCACAGGTGTTCGTGAGTGGCTCTTTTACTGAGAGAGAATGACCTGTGTCTGCAAATGCCCCCTCTGTCTGTCTTCGGAGCTTCCTGCTATGCCCCTGTACCCTCTTTCTTCAGTGGCTACCATGCTGGCATAAAAAACCTGCCATTTGCCCAGATGGCAGGCAGCAGGGGTCCCCCACACGCACACACACACACATTCTATGTCAGTGAAGTGTTTGAGATGCAGCTTTACTCCGTATGCACCACTGAAAAGAATGACTGGAAGTGAAGAGATGGGCATCTGTACTAATGAAAGCAACGAAGGCCATTGAAATGTTTTCGATAGTGAAAAATGCAGACATCAAATTATCTTGAAGTCGTATTGAATCATTTTGATTCTGTAATGGTGCTGTACATTTGACAAACTGACTTTGTAGCCTAGTCTCTTATGTCTTAACATGTGTCATCATATTTGAAAGATAATTTTGAGGATAAACATCCATCTGAACACAGCTGACTGGTTTATAAGTGAGAAGGTGATATTTTAATACTAATTAAATAAGGGCTCCTTCACCACTGAAAAGCACCTGTCTGTTTTAAAAATGAGGACAGTGGATAATTCAGTCTGCATATGGCAAAAAATTATTATTAAATTCAAATAATTAAGGCACGCTTAGTAGAGGAACTGGCCATAATTTAGTTCATTTGTTCCGCAGCTTTCTAATTTGGTCCAGTTGTGTTGCTGGTTCAGTATTCGCAACACATATATAGGTTTATAAACACATACACATGCAGACACACAAATACCGTCCGTTCTTTCCCCTTATTAATTCTATTCACAAAAGTTGGGTTTTCTCTCACTCACATGCAAAGTCTGACTTTATTCATATCGAAATTATTAAAATATACAATGACTTATTCTTTCAATTGAAAAAAAGAGCTCAGTGTGTACCTGCCCTTGTATATATGTGTATCGGCTAGCAGTGCTGTCTGTTGAGAATAGGAAAAAGCCATGGAAAGTAGCTTTGTGCCTACTGTTACACATCAGGCTCTTCACGTTCATAAGGTCATACTGACACCAGGAGACAGGTAGTGCCAGGAGTGATGCCCAGGAGTGAAGGGAAGGTCAGCGAAGCTTCACAACTGGTGTCGATGCCACAGTATGTATGGCTCAAGTGCTTGGCAGTGCATCTTAACAACAAAATGTGTCAATTCTAGAAGCTGTCAAATTGCGGCCTAAAAACCGGTCTTGACTGGAGACCACGCCAGAGGACCGCTGCAGGGCTTTCAATCTACCCGTAATGGGAAAGATGGAAGAAGATAAGATTCCAATTCAGCCATTTCTGCACGGCCCAATGTGATCACAATGCAATCCAACTGGGCATTTGGGGAGTTGAGAGAATTCTTAAAAAGACAAAATATCTTCAAGTATGTCTTGATACTCGATACTTGATACAAATTCCATCACTGCTCCTAATTGTTCAGCTCACTGAAAGCGGCTAATAAAAGCTGCTAGTATCGCAGATGATGTACACTACGACCAAATCATACAGTGTAGATAACTGGCTGATGGTTTGAGGAATATGCTACCACAGTGGCAAAGGAAGAAACAGGTGCCTGTTGACTTCAACAGATGATTTGTGATTTTATTTGCACTGATTTCCAAATTATGACTTGTGTAGCTGTAGCAGCAAAATTGATTTTAGTCTTTTAATTTTGAAAATAAATTGTTAATTAGCCACTTACTATAATCAAAATGTATCTGTGATACACCCATGTATTTTTGACTCAGTATCTGTAGAGATATTGTATAAAACAAACATGTATGCACACAGTGCAACATAAATACAACCAGTCAGCTGTGAAAGGGGCACTATTTTCCAAAGGTTTCCGATGTATACAAAAGACAAAGTAATCTTTGTAGATTTATTCCACCCTGTGGTAATCTGCTAAATAATCAGGCATTACTTAATAAAAGACATTACAAAATTAAAATAAAAAGCTGGGCAGTCCAAGGAACTCCATACTAGAGTCATTTACAAAAAAAGAAAAAGGATTTTGTTAAATAATTTAATCCCCTTTCTTTACTTAACATATTCAATACATCTTGTTTGTGGTCACGCCCTGCCAGCATTAGCTACCCAAAGAAGTGTTGCCAACTTACTTTGGTACTGTGGCGTTTCCACATTAATGTATTCTCATTAATGTTGCCTTTAGAAATGAGCACACCTGTAGAGAAATGAATTCAATTGCAGAAACGTAACAGACTCTATGGACCAAGCAACATGCTGCTCATTGAAAACAGACAATCATTTATTCAGTCACACTACCGGGCACTGTAGCATTGTAAACATCACCATATGAACAGAGGCAATGCTCAAAGGATTAAGTACCAAAGCCTGACAACGGCAGCATCTGCCGTGGCATGACCACGCAACTTGGAACAGAAGAGGTGCAGCTATAGGGGGTGCAGTTTGGTGCATAAAGATAAATGGCCACAGATAAATGTTGGTTTTTCCGTTCAGATATGGGAACAGTGCTTGACTTGACTTGAAACAACAATGCTGAACAAAGAGTGCAAAAAATATGAGAGCCATTTCAGGTTTTTAATTAGCCCTTCAAAGAATAGCGAATTACTGATATTTGTTGTCTGTTTACCATTAATGATGGAAAAAACTTGCACTGACTTTCTGCCAAAGTGCATCAACAGTATATCATACTTCTCAACTCCTCATGCATATATACAGTATATGCTGTCTACACCCCCATCAACTATTTCTAATTAATTATACATTTTTTGTGGCCCTGCTTGTCTATATAAATGGGCATCAGGAATGGGCCTCAAACACAAAGAAAAAAGAAAGAACAAGTGTGTGCGCGTTTGTGTGTGTGTGTATGTGTATGTGGTGGAGGGGGGGGTCTTGTTTCTTTTAGCCAATCTAAATTCTCACATTTTTCTAACAAAACCCTCATGAGTTGCTGAAACAATACTCTCTTATCTGCAGCAACTGGGTGAAATTTCCGCTCCGTCTCTCTTTTATTAGGCCATATTCAACCTGTCGCAATTGAGAACACAGCCAGCAAAGCTGCTTTGTGCTGCCAGGAGATAGTGCTCCTGGTTGCTGTTGGTTGTGACTTGCCCCTTTTTACCTTTACACATCAAGTTGGGGTTTACAAACACTGGCATGCCATTGTTTCATCACTCATTGTGGCTTCCCTGCCATGGCGTTAGTTGGATGTGTCCTGCGGCTCACTGTTGATGTGGTCAAGTAAGAAAAGACAGGTGGGACCCAGGCATCCAGCTACTCACAGCATAGCTCAAATGAGTGCACAGGCCTGATGAGCAATGCCCAAACATTTAGTGGGGAGAAGAGAGAAGAAGTAAAAAAGGGAAGACAGGATAAAGAGCTATTTGTATGTGGTAGCAGCCTTTTGTCAGCAGTCAGCATCAAAGGACTTTCTTCCATGTCCTCTCAGCCCCTGTCAAATTGTCATCGAACCTTCTTGAAAATCAAAGAAGCCTTCCCCACTCTCGCTGTGACACCCTTTCTTTGTCTGTCTCGCAGTAACACAGACATACATGCACATTTCATCCTGAAAGGAAAAAAAAATGTCTGCTGCTATCTGGGGGCTCTGAGCAAACTGAGCCGCATTCAGCCTCCGTTCATCTCCCCTCTAACAGACTTTATTATAAAAGCTATGAGGGAATGTACAAGGGTAGAGACGGCCAGAAAAAGAATAACATGAATATGATTGTTAAAAGATGATCCCAGTTATTTACTTGTAGCAATGTAATTTAAGGTCCCAACATAGACCAGGACCACGAAGTCCGAGCTCTCTCTGACTACATACATACAGCATTTAGCTTGCAGAGTTAGTTTTCTCTAACAACCGCTCCACCAGTGTTTAAGGAACGACAAAGGCAGTTTGAAATGAGAGCTCAAAGAAGGAAATGCATGTTCCTCTAATCTCTTTCAGATAGGGCTGGAAAAAGCCTGCTCAATGTTGCATTTGGCTGCTTTGTGTTTTGACTGAGAGATCTGACTGGAACTTCTGACAGTAGAAATATGCTGCCTTTTGAAGTGAAGAGGGTTTTGAACAAAACAACATCAACAAGCTTAAACTTTGTCTGCTAGCAGATTTGTGTACGAAAGGTTGCATACCCATAATTTGGCGAATTTCTGGGGAGAGTGGAAATTATTCTATACCACTGCTGATTTTCAAACTTGTGTGAATACAAAGGGGAAGTGTGCCCAGTGGTGTTGAGAGACACAGGATGATGAGTTTGAGGGCGGAAAGTTATTAAAAGGTGTGAAGAAAATGCGTGAGATCCCATTTTTGTGACTAACTGCTGCAAACTGCAGTCAATCATACAAGGTGTAAAACCTTTCGGCAACTATGTCTGGGAGTGCACCTGTAGTGAACACCTCAGGTATCTCTGTGTTTTAGATGAGGGCATGAGGGGAAGAGTACAGAACCAACTTTGAAATGTCCAAACAATCTTACTACATGAACTGGTGTATTCAGAGCATCAGCGCATCCACAATGTCAATGTCCATGCTCCGGTACCCCTGATTAGATAGTTTCAGCTAAGTTGTCGCCTGCTGGGGAGGGTAGAGAAGCATGCAGCAAGTCTGCATGCATGATGCATATGACTTTTTGGTGGCTAAACATTTAACACAGACGCCAACAGTGAAAGTAGTGTTCATGTATACTTTATAACTGCAGGTGGCCCACTGATTCTCGGGCGCTGTTAAAGGCAGTTAAAGCTGGCTTATCACATGCATGTGTGCACTTAAAGCAAAAAAAAAAAAAACTACTGTGGCATACAACCTAAGGCACAATCCTGCTCCGGTCTATATTACGATATAGCTAATATATATGAATATCATCTAAGAGAGGTTCGCTCTCTGTTTTCAGTAAGGAATATTTTATTGTAATAAATCAAAAGGAACAAATCTGAGTTTAATGAAATAGCCAATCAACCTTAAAACTGCTAAAATGCCAGCTTAATATGTCACAGAGGAAGAAAAATATCAATGATGCATTTTGAGGCTCAAATCAGCAAGTACAGTGATGCCTTGTGCTTCATGCCTCACTCAGCAAAGACATCTAAGGCACAGGGACCATAAACAGGACCTTTAACTTAAAGCTGCGACAAGGTTCACAGGAAGTCCTCAGCATTACACTAAACATCCTGTTGTGCAGCGTGACCTTTGATGCATCTTTGTCAGTTTTCCGTATTTGTCCATATCTGTGAGAGTTGGGCTAAGAAGCATGGATAAAATCAGGTATTTTCCTCACCGGGTTGGGATGGCTCGGCTGTTGGAAAGCATTAGTCAGGTATTCTGGGAGAGCTGTTTCTCAGGTCATCAAATATGACACTCGCTTAAGGCAAATGCATCCGCTCTTTCAAGTAAAGATGGAGGGGAAACAACACACTGTGCCTGTCTTCCAGTCTGGCAATATCTGACAGCTCTCCTTAAGCAGTCTCCTTTTTCTCTTACACCCTTGTACACAAGCATATAAATATACAATGGAAACTGTTACAATCCCACACAGACGCAAACATCAATGTGTGCACTCGCTCTGTTAGTCTGTTTCAGAAGTGAAATTATTCCATCTCTCCTGGGTCCTGTTAAGCTCTTACAAAGCCTCAGTGCGTACAGCAGGTAGATTGATTGTGACTTATTAACTGTGAGTGAGCCGAACAGAGTGCATTAAAACAAAAGGAAATGTGATATCCCCACCCATCAAGTGCTTGTTAGAGCTTTAATCAAAGCCCTTCCAAATCTGCATACTGAGTCCTGGTAATGAATTCCAAATGGCATCTTTAAAAACAAGAAAAAGACTACACCAAAGAGCAATGTTACACAAGAGGACCTAGAAGGTATTTTATAAAGACCTAGCTGGTATAATAATAATAATAATAAAAAAAAAATGCTCTCAATAACTATCCCTCTGCCTTTCAGTGTCATCTAAAACATATTTCTCGACGGACAGTGGCACAATGCCAAATGAGTCGAACTATTATCATGATTACAAACAAAAACACCTGTAATTCGTACTTAAGTAGCAGAACAGTACCTAAATCTCATTTTACCCGGGATATGGGCTGCTTTTGACCATTGGTTGTTTAATAGCAACCGGCCAGTCAGCAATGAGCAGGAGTATTGGTGGCCGCACATCTATTTTCGCTGTGTGAATATGACTAAGATGTGTAAATCACAGCCAACATATAATCTTCTCAATTCAGGAACAAAGGCGTGCAGTGGGAGATGACCGTTCCACATGTTGGGCCCGGTGGGAAGCGGAGTGTCAGAAAGACAAAAGTGACAATGAAAAGGGCCAGCCATATTTAAAACCCTGTGGAATAATAATTGATCCAGGGGGTTGCACATTCACTGCTGAAATATTTAAATCAATATTTTTTTTTAGCATTTAAGCTCCCACAGTTTATTTCACTTACTAAAATTAAAGCTCTGAATTTAAACTGCTAACTTTAGTTTTCTGTTCAGAGGTACTGTATGCTTGTATCATATATCCCTCTCAAGGGCACGTCGACCAGATTTTGATTTTGATTGCAACGGCTGCATGATTGCCTAGCCAAAGATTTCACCCAACAGTGGTATGCCTTCATCCACGAGTAATGTTGCAGTTTATATCCATGACTTTCCAGACCCATGAAATATATGTAATGACTGATAGAGAGCTCTGTCACATGGTACAGCAACATTCACCTGAGTCCTAACAGAAAACCCAAAGAGCTTGTGGTGAACTACAAAGCTTCAAATATGGTTGTTCCAAAGAACAAGCTTACGCTAAGCAATAAATATACACAAGATACATCATCGTAATGATATGAAAATATAAATCTCATCTTTTATATATTATTTCATTTTACCCACTTTTAGTCATCAAATCCACATTACTCATGATTTTTTTTAACAAAATTCTTTTTGTGTTAATATTTTGTCCAGTACAAATAGTACCAATAATCAATCTTACAATATTGTTGCAGTAACAAAATGAAACATATGGTTAAAAACATTGTGATATCTGTTTTTGTTGCCCAGTCCTAACATTAATAAAGAGGAGCAGTATTGTAATATATTTTGTGTAATGTGATATGGCTTAAAGAAAACTGTGTATTTTAAGATTTTAAGGCTGTATCATACAGCCATATAACAACTTATAATATCTAACAAGCAGCTGCTTCACACAGACCTAAAACAGAGGATACAGATAATCAGTTTTAAGGTGGACACCCATGATTAGTGTCACAGATTTGGCATGTGAAAAAGTGAAAAATGAAAAGTGATTTTGCAGAACATTATGAAGTCACAGTGACAGTGACTGACCTTTTACATTCTTAATATAAAATTTCCTCCATTCATCATTCCATCCTGTTGGACATTTTGTCAAGTCAGAGTTGGTGTATGAATTCTTGAGTTATGGTAAAAAAAAAAAATGTTTGTGGTGACGGACAGTGACCTTGACCTTTGACGAGCAAATACTAATCTGCTCAAGTTGTTTCTGAGATTGCATATCAAGCATTAGGAAGGACATAGGGACGGATAAATGGATGACCCAGCTATAGTCGGTATGGAGGCATTTACGTACACCAGAACAATGTACATTTCTGATTAAATAGACCTATAAAAATTGTTCACAGTGAGGTCTGTAAATCATCCACAGCAATTTCAGGTAAGAAATGTTGCTCTTGTATTTAAATAAAATTTTTAAAGACATTAAGAATTCCAAACAAAATACCATATGAGGGAGGCAAGGAAAAAAAATCAGATAACTCAAAATGCGGATGTAGATAAGCAGAACTCTTTTTTATTACATGACTGAATACCACCAGGGATAAATTAGAAAACACTTTTTCTATAATGTGGTTGGACAGTTCACTTTAGTCACTTAGCTTTATAGCCCATAACACAAGACTTGTGTATTGTAATCACAACAAGTGTAATTACTATGAATATCAAGTGCAATGCGAACATAAAGGCTTTTTCCACCAATTAAAGTGTTTACTCCTGATGATGTAAAAAAAATTGTGATGACAATAAAGGTATAATCTGAGCTAAAATTCAACATAAAGCATGTTGAAGATTAGATAAGAAAGGCAGATAATTCTTGAGCAAACACGATAAAAGGGGAAAAAAATAACAGGAAGAAGCAATGGCATTCACAACAAAGTTAATCAAGCTTGTCTGAAAACAACTGAAGCTTCAGTGGATGTCTAATTGGATTAAACCAAAACAAAAGTGGTGTTT
>KV751332.1:2444617-2483338 GCA_001698575.1 Mola mola | reverse complement strand
GAACAGCTTCAGCTCTGCCAAACTCTCTTTGGAGCATCAGCTGTGAGGGGACAATCAGCAAAACATGCAACCAACCCCAATTTCCACCCCTCTAAGAGGAATGCTTCACTCTGAAAACATCGCTTACAACAAACCTAAAGCACAGATGAGATCATTTCGCATAAATTCTGCTTTTCATTAGGGATTTTTAAACTACGGATGATTTGTGCACACTGAAATGTATCGCTCAAGAAAGGTGCGCCTCAAATTTTCTAAAATGCCACAAGGTCAGATTTTAATCAAAGGTAAGAGACACTCAGCTTTTCATTTCTGTGTGAACTATGGAGCCATCTCTTATTCAGCTGCTCTTTTCTAAGCCTATAAAAAGGCCCACAAGGTCAGAATAAAGGCCAGTGCAGTCCCCCGAGTGGGGCACTTGAATGGAAAGCCTGAATCTGATTTACAGTTTTGCCACATGTGCAAGCTGCCAATGACTGGGCAGTCAGCCAGACGGAGTAGGAGAGCCGAGGAGTGCGTTTGTCAGGCTGCAGGTATGAATGAATGCTGGCACGATTTTAGAACGAAAGAAATTGTCTTTATATTGAAGGATTCACATCGACAACTGAGCAATAATTAAAAAAAAAAGCAAGACGCTTAAAGAAAAAAAATGTTAGAGCATGAGAGCAACCAAATCACCCCAAAACTCACTAGAATTTTGATCTTTGTCAGCGAGGTGTGTTAGATTTCTAATAATCCATTCATATTGAAGTTTACTTCCATTATGTAAATGAAGATTGCATCTCCTTTGCAGAGTGTTTTAACTTCAAACCAGATGGCAACGTGGCAGTTTAGTTAAATTATTCCTAAATAAAAATTTGAAAAAAGCTAAATCTCTTTTTTTTCACTTTTGTGAAGGCAAAACATTGAACCAATACACAAACATAATTCTTATATATGTGCCACGTAGCTAATTTGAATTTGTTGCACCGCAGGACGGAACTCCTGCTGTGTAAATACCATTCAGTCAGAACACATTAACTAACATCATGTGTTCATTCCTCTTTTAGAGTACCTATTAAACGGAGAAAAAAAACAATTGGCATAAAACATAAAAGCAAAAGGTTAAAGACACAATGATGGTAATATGCCACGGACACGATACCATGTAAACGGGCTAACCGCAGGCACTAATTTATTCACTACATGACATGACACAACATCGTGAATACGCATCAAAACAAATGCTTAAGTCCACAAATATATTTTCCATTATTAGTCTATCTCAGAGGTACTGTGTTGGTGGTCCAGTAACAAGAAATTGCAGGGCGGGAATTCCAAAGATATATTTGATGACAGAGATATTGTTTTTGGATTTTCTGAATTTTCATTGGGCTTTTCTCTGTAATGTTAGTCTTAAATGTGTGGAGACAGTTCAATCAAACAGAATCAAAAGGCTGTCAAGTATTCATAGCTCTGTTCATAGTCTATTAGTAGGTAAATAGCAGAACACGTTGTGTGGGCAAGTAATGTATACATCTCCCATGTAGCATTTTCGGGCATGTCTGCTCTAACACAGGCACGTTTGCAAACACTCACCGGCATCGCCGACACCAGCACAGAGCTGCAGCTCAGCTGGCTGGATGAAAACATGCAGGACCAGCTATGTGCTTTCAACGAATGCTGTGCTCTACCAATGCTACTGAGAGTGGAAAAAAAACAGACATACATGTTTTAAATAGGGAAATTCTTGGCAACAAAGAAACTAGATAAAAGAACTATATATCTTTTTTTTCCCCTTTTTTAATAACATAAATCTCTGGGTTTATATAATACTGTAGTTCTCAGATTCTACTTTATGATCCCTGCTGTAGCAAGGGGCTACATTTTAATAACTGAAAACAGTGTGTGTGTGTGTGTGTGTGTGTGTGTGTGTGTGTGTTGTTGTTTTTTTTAATGAATATATGTGCAAACATTTGTGATGCAACTTTCAAATCTCATTTGAAGCTCTGAATGTCAAAATCATTATATATTATTATAATTTACACCAGTGTGGAAAAGATATGTGTTATAAGTGCTGATAAAAGGGGCATTATTGGTATTTAAAAAAGGCCTTTTTTTTTCATAATCTCTGACAAAAGCGGCAACCAATAACACTAAAAATGGGGGAAATGTATGGACTTTCTATTAGTCTTACATCTTTTATTAAAGGTAAGTTTTCATACACAAACATCCTCTCATTTGCACAGCGCTTTGGCAGCTAGAAGACTTTCTGGCAGACAAGTCAATGCAATCAAGCCATCATTGAGTATGATATTGCCTGTCCTACTTTGTGCTCGCCTCCTATTACATTCAAATCTAATTCAAATCAAATCAAATTCAAAGCTGTTTCAAATGTGACTCCGACTTTTCTCCCAACATGGTACCAGCAGCAAGACAACCCACTTACATCCTGACATGGTTTGCTTGCCAATGTTTGAAGATGTACTTCCAAGTTAAACAAATGTCTGCAAACTCTTTTTTCGAGGGCATGTGACTGTCCTCTGGGTTATCACAAAAAAGTGAAGTGACACTAATGTGTTCAAGACGATTCACTGAATTCATGAAACATAATTTGTTCTCACACCAGTTGGTCCGGATGTCAGTGAGAGGAGACATTAACATATACCTGTCTTTCATAAACACATCCACAGTTGGCTTCACCTAAACCACTAGAGGGAGAAATAGGCTCAGAAGAGCTATGCAATATACTACAAGAAGCTAATTTTTCAAATCAGAATTTGACGTAACGTATATTCATTTGTCTTCTACTGCGCACCTTTTCAGCCTACATAATTTCAAATCAGTGGGTAGTTCATCTTTAAAGGGGATTACTGCTCCTTGGCGACTTTTACAATGTGTTTTCAGCTGGAAGAGACTGATGCTGGGTTGGCAGTGGGCTTATCAAAAACAAGTTGAGGCAACCCTCCAGGAGGCGAGACAGAGAGGGGGATAAAATCCATGCTTCTGCTCAACTAACCATCAAACCTAATTACCTGTGGATAGGACTTATGGGCCACATGTTGGGTTCAAAGTTTCCTGATCAGGAAGTGACATGGGAGTGAGCTTTGTGTCTGTGGTGTGTGTATGAGGCTGGTCAATGTGTCCGTGACAAAAAGATTAGGCTGAGAGGCGAGACTCGGTGCCAGATCCTGGCTCTGTGCCATTAGTTCAATCAAGCAGATTTATTTAGCTTTTAGACAGTTCGACCAGAACCCTGAGATACCACTTCAGAAAATAAGCCAAAGATTATTCATGGCATGGCAGCTAAGATAGGGATCTGTTGTCACTCACTAACGTCGTACGCATGTCTGCCCACACAATGCATTATTCTTCGCTGAAAGGTAAGCAAGGTGTTAAGGAAATGCACGCAGACATACAAAAGACGCAGTGAAAAAGACTTAATTCAAATAAAGATGTCAGAACAAAGAAAAAGATGATGACTGCCATGCAGACACGTATGTTAGCCTAAACACAAAACGCAAATACACAACTAATCCCAATCTAAGCCTTACCCCATGACTTAAAGTAGCTAAAGTAAGTAATTTCTGTCTTAACAAGCAGGTAGTGTTTTCTTTATGATACGTGGCAAGTGTTCAAACACTTAAAAAAAGTACACCAAATAAAAAGAAAAAATTTGATCTGCTTTTAAAGCCTTCATTTAAATTAGCTTTACTCTAACCTCTATCATTGTCTTTCTCTTCTCCTCTCTGCTCATGTAAAACATATCATTATTTACACAATAACAAGATGTGAGATAAATCCACCACCCTCCAAATTCTCATCTACAAAGCACTTGTGATGGCTTTAGGGTCAAGTTGGTTTAGTACAATTAAGTACAATTACAATCTCAAAAAATCGTCGTAAAATAGTGGAAAGTTAATTTGTTTCACAATTTTAGTCAAAAAGTTAAACTTGGATTTTCTATATTCATTACATGTAAAGCACAATATTTCAAACCTTTATTGTTTACATTTTGATGATCATTTCCTACAACTGTAAGTTGCCAGCAACACAAATCTTGACATAAAATCTAGGTAGCATTGCAATGTCAAACATTTTGGTTCACCTTTATCAGTGTCAGGTAGATGCATGAAAGCGCCACTCTATTTACTAATAGTCACACAGTTGCCTCAAGTTAAAATGAGCACCTGTTCATACCAGAGGGTGACAAACGCTCTCTTCTAACATCACAAACAGTCTTGAACACTATATCAGATATAACTTTATGACTACTATCCACATTCAAAATTAATGCTTAGAAAAGTCCAGTCTAGGCAGATATTAATTAGATTTAAAGACTGTATTAGTTTTCCTTAATCATTGGCTGTCACTTTGATGGGTAACTATAATAAACGTCAATGGATGTTTGGATTTTAAGTTATATAAGAAAACAGAAACTTAAAGTTAAATGATTTAATACTTAAGGATATCCAGAAAGACAGACTGGACACAGGAGTTAGCTACGGCTGCGTACTGACCAAAGAAAATTTACTAAAATCATAAAAAGTATGTTCCAAGTAGTTCAAACTACACAACCAGCTGCTGACTGGGGGTCAAACAAGATACATGAGCTTTCACCAGGAGAAATGACTGACTCATCTGGTCTCCAAACTCATTTGGCCGTGAAAGCACACAAAATTTCACTGGAAATCATGAGCGAAAGGCAAGTGATTCCATGGGTCTTTGAGAGTCATGTATTGTGAATTAGGGGCAACCTGCAAATCTGACTAAAGTGGTGCTGGTAGTTCAGTCTCCATGTGGCAGCAGAGCTGTTAGTGAAGTACAGTCAGTAAATATGTAAAGTCAAAAGTAAATTAACAAGGCCATAGAAAGAGAGAGGGGCAGCAAGTCAAATGTGTAACAAGGGGGGTATTTTGGTCGATTGAGAGCACAATGACCAAAAGTCAACCAGGCATCTGATAGACTACAGCACTGAAGTGAGCAGTAATTGTTTCAGATAAGTGAAACCATGGTACTTTTTCATTAGCCCTTCAAAGCAAATACTAGCACATCGTGTGAATTTCCATGTAAGAACATTTACTGTACCTATTAATTTCAAGAAGGCAGCACGTGGGTGGCACTAACATTAGCAAGGGTTGCCTGTGGACCTAGTCACAGGAAGGTCTACTTTAATTCATTTTCAGAACCTACCCTAAATTTCCACTGAGATATAAAGGCATGCAAAATACTTACTGTCAGTAATGTCAATCACAACCAACACTCAAGGAAAAGTATGCTTGCCATGCTTTGTTTTAATGTAAATGGTTATTTTTCAAGCTCTATTTCACTAAAGGCAGGTACACTAAAATTGTATTGCCAAATCTGTTTGCTACTGTATAGGAGACCACAGAAGCAAGCGGATCTAAAACCAAAATTCACCTGTACCTTTCTTTGCTTTTAAACTTTCATCTACTGTATGCTGCGAATTGCATGTTTATGAATACATTTTCCAAACTTTAATACAAAAGAGGGCAAAGGTTGTCAGCATTTGAGGAAAGAGAATACTGTATGTTCTGTTTATTAACCACCAGAAAAAATGCGAATAAAGCATCAGATTTGCAGGTTAACTCAAGGAACTGTCATCATCAGGTTATTTAGGCATCTGTGATATGTCCATCAAGAAAAGTGCAAAAATACCATCAACAAAATGTTTTAAGTTCCACAAAACCATGTGCTATCTCAAATGTAAGGTGAGTATTGTGCATCTTCATCACTTGAGCTGTATTGTGATAGCTGTCTGTTTGCCAGGTGGTGCTAAGTCATGATTCGTACTCATCGGTTTGCTGGAGCTCTAGAGTTGTGGGATGTGGAACACTGGCAACCCTCAACTAAAATCTGATGACGACGACAAGGGCCATTTGTTTTGAAAAGCAGTTTCTGTATCCTCTTTAAAAGCCCTATCACATGGGAGCTGATATTTGACACCATCATTTTGTTTCTCATTTGGCTGTGACATAGAGGGCCACAAGGTCTGTCACTCAGAGGCTGACATCGCCTTTTGTGGACCTAAATTCCAATATGTCTGTCTCTGCTACTCTTAAAACATGCACTGGATCCACAGCAAAGGAATGGATTCTATTTATTCATCCATCCTTCTTGAGACAATTTGAAACTAAGCGTACCATGTTAGTATTAAATAATGATACAGAAGCTACTCAACCTTACCATTCCAAGGCTACTGATTTAATTGAGGCTTGTGCACAACCCAGTTGGTCTATCTTACTGCTGATCAAAAAACTATCAGCATTGGTGCCTGTGAGCAGAATGCGCCATAATGCTTGGTTGTAACACTTCATTAGATGTTGGTGGGCCAAGTTTTGGTTGTATCTCATTGCCATCCATCCTTAGGATAAGAGGCAGTCAAGAAGTCACTAAGCAGTTATGATACTGTGGTAAATTATTCATGTACTAGTTCTTTTTTGACCTTATGATGGCAGAAAAGTGGATCAGTTAGTGGATTAGTGGCGGACTAAAACATAATGAAAAATTACATATGTAGTAAAAGAAAATATCAAATTAAAAGCTTTAATACTCTCGCCTTCATTGTTTCACATCTCCAGAGTTTCTTTGATTTTTTTTTGTTGAAACACATCAGTAGATTATACCAAATTTTAAACATGCAGTATATAATTCATTATTTCTTTAAAATTATCATTACGGTATTCAATCAAACATTTCCTAATTTATAGAAAATTACATATACTGTATATATACACTGTATAACAAGAGTTGACATTAAATCTATTTACGAAAGAAAGTATTCTTTAATAGAGTATATGTTACCACTATGTACTGTAGGTGTTAGGTCTAAATAAGAGCATAGTATCATTTATTGATGCAGAATATAACACAAAACTTAGCTAAGTTACCGGTGTAAATTTAGACATCCAGCAGGGTGCAGCTATTTTGGGTTTCATGTACCTGCAGGACATGCAACATATATTGCCTTCTTCATAAAAGGAACATTTAGGTAAGCTAAAATGATGGTATTTGTAGTATTGTTTTCAGGTATTTTGGACAGTTTTGCCTTTTTATTTGACCTAAGAGTAGTTTATTTAGTTTATTTACCCTTATTTCTGTAGATTCTGTGCAATTTCATATACTACATTTTTTAACATAATTTATAAATAATAATAAGAAATCTGCAGTCTTGGGTGGTCAAAGGTATCTAAAAAATAATAGAGGTATCTTGCTTCGGTTATGGTTCTAAAATTAAAAAAACAAACACCTTTAGAGACTTTCCCTTGTAGCAATAGATTAGGGGTTAAATATATCAATGTGGGTAGTGTAAACAAATCGAAATTGATAAACCTTTTTTTGTGATAAAATTCTCCAGTTTTCTTTGTATTTACGCATCATCCATGTTTTCAGAGGGGGGCGTCTAGGACTGTTCCAACTCCAGACTGCTCTTTGTTTTTTGTTTACACAGCCAAAAAGTACAGAAGTCGATTTTGAGAGAAACATTCCCCTCTTTCTCTTTCTCAGCTTGAGGGAGGGGGGACTCAACTGTAACAAGGCAACGCTGATCAAATATGAGTCAGGATTCTGTTGCATAACCCAAAATGTTTTCAGAAGTATATTTTAGTTGTCTTTCTGGCTTTAACGGTGGTTTGTGTCAAAGGGAGTGGTCAGCATATTGTTCCCTCTATTGTGAAAATGTAAGCTAAGAAAACAAACTTTAAAACTGTGTGGTGCCTATTTATCTCCTTAAAGAAACAACAGTCCGCTGCAGTGTTTTCTATTTCTAATCTGACTAGCCAGAACCAGGTGAGCAGTACCAGCCAGAGGGTTTATTGGTCCAGCGAGGCACAATGCATTCTGGTTGTTGTAACTTTTCTAGTTTTTGAGCAAAAGGAAATAAAACAGCCTTTTCTCTCTGTTTTCTCTGTATTCAGAAAACATGCATCTTTGTACAGCATAGACAGTCAAGTTATACAGACCATCTCCCTAATGATGAAATAGTTCTTTAATTTCATCCTCTCCAAGAATTTTATAATTCGCTTTATATTTTTTAATACATTTTTTTAATACAGCTTCAACAAACATGATGAAATCCTGTTTAATTCCAAGAATTCCCCAATGTTTTCCAAGCGCCCACAAGTCCCAACTTTTTTTCCTAGCCAAACCCTTGAACATTTATGAACTTATCAGTATATCAATAAATATTCCCAACTTTCACAGAAATACTGTCTGAATCTTCAACAGACATTTTCTCTCAAATAGACTTGCTGCTTACAAGGTGTGGAGGTGGAAGCGACCGTTTCCATCTGATGGTGAGACTGCTGCAAATTACTCATGACACTTTCTCTGATGACATTTTTCAACATCCTCCCAGTTGAATGGTGCCTCCACCATCACCAACCCCTTCCACCATCCATCCACCATCAACACCCTACTCCAACATAAATTAATTCCCCCTTCTATTCATGTCACAATAGTGCAGCGGATATTGTTGCCTCCTGCCTCCACCTGATTGACCCTTTGAACGGGTGCTGGATCTGATCCAATCACAGTCAATCTTCTTTAAACATTTAATTCTTTAAGCAGAACAGGGCCTCAACATTCCATCATTGAATGACCTGATCAGTGGCCGATAACACAATCAAGCCAATCCCAGCTTATCCCGGGGGAACCGTTTCAGGAGGGACAGCTGGGAGACTAGACTACAGACCTACAGAAAGGTGTCAATCTCCACTGATCCACAGCTCTCTGTGAGTTGCCTATACAGCACAGTGTATAGTTGTCGGAGAACACTGCCTGATCTAAGGCAGTGTTCAATATCGATATTCAAAAAAATGTATCTAATATTTTGTTAAAGGTCTGATCCTTTAAATCAAAATTCCAATGACATACAGGATGAATTAACACACACACACACACACACACACACACACACACACACACATACACATACACAACCATGGTCTCATAAAAAGACAGACAAAGAAATGACGTGAATAGCCAGCTCAATTCTTCAGCGGCCATTTAAAAGCTATTCCATTGGAAATGTTGCTGGGCCACTGGGCAAATAAAGGTCAAGGGGGATATGAAATAGTTTGTCTAACTGGCCCCTTCCCCCGTGTGTCCCTGCAGCACTGCAGTCATATTCACGTTCATAGCCAATTCATTTATATTGCTGTACCCTTCTCACTGCTAGTCTCAGTCACTAACTACAAGTGACTGCAATGAGATTGAAGCCTGTGGCTAAATCTCCACTGCAAGGCACATGCTCCATCATTGCTGCTCTGATCACTCCTTATAATCACTGGAACCAGAATATATCCTCAACTGATTGGCTGAGTCGCGGCAGAGAGGAAACAATCACAGAATGTCAGGGATGATGGACACTGAAACGTCGGCGTAGCGGTGGTCACTGCGAGCTACCATGTAAATGGCATGCAAATGTGCACCTGCACTAGCTGAGGAAGTGGAATGAAGGACTGTGGCCTTTTAATTAGGTTCTTTTCGCTCATGTAAAGTGTATTTTTAGTGCATTAATCATCCATGTTTGCTATTTCAGTCAACGAACTTGATGCAGTGGTGTTTTCGGGTTAGGTTTTCCTTCAGAGCTCCCATCACATCAGTACAATTCCAACTCGCATTTAATGTGCACTGTCACAGTTTCCAGTTTAAGCCCCAAATCAGGGTTGTCACTGTAAGAGTTTAATTGCATTGTCATCCAAAGTAAAATTTAATTCTGCCACAGAAGAGATAATATAGGAGTGATGCTATCGATATCAGATCAATGATAATTTGCGATTTGCATTTTCAGTTTTTTTGCAAGGTCACATTTTGTCAAGAAAAGGGAACTTTCTTCATTAGAATTATGCAAAAAAGGCACAATTCTGAGAAAAATGCATCATTATTCTACCCATATTATTTGGTCAGTAATGCAATATGTGCTACTGATTTTGTTAATTGGGATTAAGGCTTTTTCTTTTCAAATGAAGGGCCTGAGCACTTGGACAGGTTTGTTGCATGAATTCATTCAGTGTTTATTTCAGTAATACAGTTATTTTTATCTCATTTACAAAACCTAAGGACATACAAAATGTCAGTTGTGGTATGACATTACCAAAGCCCAGGAAAGAATTTCATGCAGTAACCAAGAAATCTTTTTCTGACGTTGTTATAATTTCCTCTCATCTGCTTCCTCCCAGTTAAAGTATGTGAGAAGAATGCAGATGACTTGCCTAACCAGAGGAGAAACACACCAGGGATAGCATGGTCCTGCTGCAGACTAGTTTCTTCTCTGTGTTGTGAAAACCTTTCCATCATCTTATCGATATGTTTCCATTTTCCTCCATCAGCTGCCCCTCTTGTTTTAAACTATGGGATCCCTAGCTGGGTCCAGGCACTGCTCTTCTTGATAACTAAGTAGTGACCTGGCAGTCTAGCTACTTTTATTCTGCCTGAGCCCAGTGGCAGTGAACTGGTTAAGCTCCTCCTCCTCTTCCTATTCAGCTCCACCTCCAGGATCTGGCTCTAGACCAGTAGAGCATGAGAACCAGGACAGGCTGGACATAAAGGGATGATTGTAGCAGCCCAGTGACATGGAAGCAAGTAGCTCTGATTAAACTAAAAGTCAGCTTGAGGCTTGCACAGTGACGCCCAGCCAATGGACAGGGGTGCAGAGACTGAGTCAGTGAGCTGAGTTGCTTCAGCTGAGCCAAATAAGGGCACTATGAGACGCACTCAAAGCCGATTACAATAAACCAATGAGGAAGCATTAGCCGCCACAGCTAATTATGCCATTAACTGCTAGGAGACCTCTTGTCATGTCTGGGCAGGGCTCTGCTGGTGTGTCATGTCCAAATTTAAAAGGTGTCATCACATCTCCCATCTTTAATCAACTGCTTGCCTTAGTGGTGAAATATTAACACAAAGCATACATGTGGCATGCTGAAAAAACTTTACCTCATATAAAATTGCGTTAAGTCTTGTGTAGATGTGTAGATCAGACACGTACAAAAGTAAAACTTTGCAAAACACTGAATCTCTACAAGCACATCTCCTGTTCTTCAGTTGCCATGATCTTTGATTTTGGAGCAAGCACAGCCTCTAACACAGACCCAAAATTTTAAAGACTGCATATTAACATCATAAAGCTTTTCAGTGCTGTCAATTCTGTGTGCTAATGTTTGGAGAGTAGCTCAGATGTCTTGAAAACTGCAGAATATGACTGTACCTCTGCAAACAACAGCAAAGAAAACAGATGAAAATAGAAACAAAATGTCAGCTGTAGAGGCCTAAGTGTCAGGAAAAAAAACAAACAAACTACGATCTCTATAGGCTGACATTGTCTTTTCTGCACAGTAGTACAAACAGCACATTGGTTCATTTGACTTTATTGCAGGACAGAAAGAGCGGCAGCCTCCAGTTAAAGGTCCTTGAATATAAAAAGAGGGCCGGCTGTGTTGATAAGATTGTCTCATCTGGCGAGCACGGCTAAGGTGCCTAGTGCTGCCTCAGAAAAAAATGGAGGGCAGGATGTGGCTACTATTAGGCAGGTAATGGGATCCATCCGAGATGCATTAGAATCAGACAAACAGAACCACACTTCAGTTCTGTTTACTGTCACAATAACTTTGAAATGTACAAATACCATGTGTAATGTAGGTGACGAAAAAGAAAAAAAAAAAAAAGCAGGGTAGCTCTGGCTGTAGAGGAGCTCCTCTGAAGTCGTGCCAAGCTCGAGCATGTGCTCTTTCCTAATGGTGACGGCTGGGAAAGTGGCATTGAGATTGATGTGCATGAGAGCTGTCAGCCTCTCCCCATAACAAATGGCATCTCTCCCTCTGACAGAATGGAGACAGAAAGGAGGGAGTGAACCGGGAGGGGAGGAGAGGGGAGGTGTGGAGGTTACAGACAGAACCTGTGACCCAATTGTGGCCACAGCAGCTGTTTCCCCTCCACTGGTTCCCTACCACCGCCATCTCTGTAGACCACATCCCGCTAATTGGCCTATGCTGACTTCCGCGTGCGCACGCACACACAAATGCACTCACTAAATAATATCAGTGAAGTGGCTCCCTCCCAGCGAACAAGAACATTTGCCAGTGCCTTTAGCTGCAGTTGCGTGATGATTGATAAGTGCTTCAGACCAATCTTCTCAGAAATATGAATGACTAGCTGCTCTGTGACCATGCTGGTTAATGTCCGTCTCGACATGCACATGGGCACAGACAGAAAAGCAGGACGATGACTGACTGACAGACGGACACACATCTTTACACAAAGATTTCATGGAGGGGAAACTAAATTAATTGGCTCTGCTTTCGGTGGATAAGTTTTCAGAGTTGTGTGTGTGTGTGCTGATAATGGTAGGTTGCACTGACAAGCCGGCTGTTTAATAAATCCTGGGAAGGCAGAAATGAAGAACACACACACAACAGACAGAGAACGGTGCGTCTCTTTGCTTTGTCTCTCGTCTGCCATAGCCTACAATATCTGAACTGATTACCTTACTGCCATAGACTCTCAAACCTGCTCACACACATAAACACACACACCCCTAATCATTCTCATATATAAAAACACTTAATCGCTGACACACTCATGCATGGCAAGAGCAGTACATCAAAGCATGCACAAGTAGGCTATAAAAGCACACACGCACACAAGATCTTGCTCAATCAGCCTGATTTGTTTGTTTCCTCCTAAGCATTTGTGGATTCCTCAAGGAGAAAAAAAAACTTTGTATAATCAAGTCAATTATGTCATTCAATCAAGTCGAAAATCATTTCGAGCCCTTTCTGGGATTCATTGATTGCAAAGTCGTGCTGAATATTTTGTGCACCACATTCTATTGCCCAAATAAGAAATCTTTATTTGGAACAGCAGGCCAGGCCATGCCGAGGTCTTCAGGGCCACTTCCACAGGCAGAGAGCAAAACAAAGCCCTTCACGTTGCTCACGTTAAGACAAAAAAATAAGATAGGGGTGGGCTGGTTGCATATTGTCTCTGACCAAAAAATAACAATTTCTATTCATCTATAACAGCTCTTCTGTCTCCTTCCGGACATGGTATATAATGTGCCTGTGAAAAATCCACCCTCAGTGAAATTGTTTAAACTCAAGGTCAAGTGCTGATGTTACAGGGACTGTATCAGCTGAAGGTGACCTTGACTGATGTGGAATATGACATGAGGGAAATGCATCTCTGCTCAGTGCGAGGAAATTATCTGTGAAATGCTGCCACTGTATCAAAGCCTGTTTGCGCATGCACGTGCCGAAGCGTGCGTGTGCACACACTTGAGAGTAAGTGTGCGTGTGTGGTATGCATGCCCTTGTATAATAAGGCGTGCATATATGGCTCACTCAGCTGGGGGTATTGGTCATGAGAATAGCTTACAGAAACTGCTGCAGCAGACAGAAACATCCAGCCGAATATGAGCCTCTGCTAGATGAACTGTGAGTTCGTTCTCTTTAAGAAATCTCTGGAACCAACACTTTGATTCCCTTAATGTTATATTTCTAATTGAATTTGATTATCACACTGCTGTAGATCAGGAAAGGAACATCTTGTTTGTTTTGGTCATGGCAGCCAGTTGCCATTGCTTGTTTGCTCTGTAAGCAGCATTCATGTAGTTGGGCCGGCATGTTGGGATGTGTGACGATATTGCTATATCTTCAGTTGTTTGCTTGTCACAACAGAGATTTATTTGTCTTGCAGCCAAACTGGTGGCTTCTTTTAAAGCTCCAATTTTTGATTGCTGTAAAGATTGGAGGGGACTCTAAACTGAGAGTGGAAAGTCTTTGATAATTCAGGTGACAAAGCATCTGTCATATTACCTTAATGACAATGAGTGTGGGATGCAATGGAATCAAAGAAAGCAAAGATTCTGGTTAATGCGGCGACACTGTGCAAGGGAATAATAAAAAGCAGTCTTACCTTCCCAAACTGTTCAAAATACTGCTTCACATCTTCCACTACTGTATTGGCTGACAAGCCACCCACAAATATTTTCTTTGTTCTTGTGACCATCTGGAGAGAAAAGGGCGGGAGGAGAATATTAGTGATGAGGCTTCAAATGCATTGCACTACATCTTTAATGAGGCTTCAAACACACTGAGTGAGCAGCACCTGTGAGGGGGGGAGAGATAAAGGGGTGAGGACACAAACAGGGATAAACGGATTCACAAAATGAACGTTCAAAAACACTTTACTTTAACCTAGTATTATAGCAAGGTCACAAATGCTGAAGTTTTTGGCAGGAAAGAAGTAGTCTTGGCTAAGAGAAGCCGCTCAGTGAATTTGCCTCACAATGACATTACAAATTGAATCTCTAATCAAAACAGACTATCACAGAATTAAAGGCCTCCATTTCATACGTAAAAGTTTCTGTTTATCTTTGTAAAACTTGAGAGGAAACAACAGAAATAATCTATGGACTTTCAAAAAAAAAAGAAGAAAAAAACAATTAATGAACGCTGGAAGATGGAATCAGAGTGCATTAAAGCCTCATTTAGCTTCAAACAGCAAGAATATTAAGGATTATTACCCACGGCATCAGAAAGGGCATGAACATGTGCCGAAGGGAGTACACGCTAAATTTAGAGGACAATTTCTCAGGGAAACACAACTGAACACAAGTGTAAGTACAAAAAAAATAAAAATGAAAAAAAACAATAATAATAATCTGTGAGGGGCTTCATTTTTTGCACATAATTTAAAAATGAACTTGTGACTTTTGCACCTTTATGCACCAACATCTAGCAGAGAGCCCACTCTCAATCTGAACCTGGCGAGGTGTCGACACCTAACATTCAACTTGTAAATAAGATACGAGGCTAGGTAAACATGACTGAAAACTGGTCTATTTGTATTGCATCATTTTATTAAGGCCACAGTTAAAATGTAGAGGATAACACTGAGGCTCAGGAACTTCATTTCTTCACGGCACCTATGCTGTTATTACGGTTATTGCTTTGGCCTGATCTGACTTTGCAATGAAAGAAGCTGTTCAAACAATGTGGAGAGCCTGTTTCAGCCGACCTCTGGTATTAGAGGTTGATAGCAACGCAAATGATTTAGCATGTCTGATGTGGACATAGCGTTTCCTAGCTTCAGGGAAGATCTACACAGTTTAAGTGTAATCCACTGCTCCTTACCTAATAACTGGAAAATAGTCAGAGACTGAATGACTTAAGCTCTTAAATAATGCAATAATAGTATTATGAACTAGTCTGGCCATTGAAGAAATAGTCCTGCAGGTTACTTTCCTATATATAATCCTTACAGTCTCATAAAAGGCACCAGGTTTGCACTATAGATTGAGAATTTACTGATATGATGTGGCATATAACGATTTTTGATGCTGTGCTCTGTAATCTTCCTGGCAAACAAAAAAATGAGGCAGAAAAGGCAGCAGAGAAATTCACAACCCTGGTCCCCCTCGGCTCGCCAGAATCATACAAGAATAAATGAAGGGGGCAGGATAAACATACTCGAGAGATGCACAGCAAACTATCAAGAAGGTTGATAGAGTCTACCTTGATCAAAATGCTGACCGAAACATTTTGGATTTATGAAAGAGGCTTAGTGCTGAGAGAAAAGAAGCAACATTCAGCTAGAGCTGAAGTAACCATCTGTCAAGTGCTTTCCAGGTGCACTGTGCCTCACATGCACACAGCCTGCACATATGCACACGGCCTCCTACACATGAGTCCTCGCTTATTAAACTTCTTGTGTTTTTATTTTGCTTCTGTGATTCTTCATGTTGTTATTGTTGTTGTATGATATTGTTTTACTACAAAATTCAATTGAGCCATCTTTTGTAAAAAGAAAAGGAGAAAAAAAAAAAAGGTGGCAACTGCAAGATTAAAATTTC
Organism: Mola mola; assembly: GCA_001698575.1. NCBI lineage: Eukaryota > Metazoa > Chordata > Actinopteri > Tetraodontiformes > Molidae > Mola > Mola mola. Next base: position 2,467,488 of record KV751332.1, on the reverse strand, counting down.
ATCATTAAAAAAAAAGTCTCCACAAAACAAAACATAATCAAGGATGTCTTATTACACTGACAAGAGCCAGGCAACTGGCTCAGCTTTTCTTAAAGCCTATGCAAAAGTGGAGTGTGCCACAAGCTTATACACCCAAAGACAGGCTGGACAAAAGAGGCTTGACCATCTCAAACAATCAATAGGTAGGTGTAAGCAACATTGCAAACAAAAACATATCACTGGAAACTGGATATAGTTTAAAGCTGTTAACGATGTATATCAGGTAATGGCACACGTGTGAAATAAGATTTTTTTTTTTTTTTTGTATTATTGTTTTCGTTTTACTTTTAGGTTGAAGTCAGTTGCAAAAATTGAGAATAGATGAGAATATTTAAAGAAAGGCAAAACCCACTCTCTGTAAACACAGTAAACCAGTATTTTGAAACAAAAAAGAAAAAGATTTAATATTTAGTTTTTCTTGTTTTCTTGTTTTCGCTGTACCGAAAATGTAGCATTACAAAAACCAGATGAATACTTCCAACGAATTAACTTGGTTAATTTGTTCACAAGTACGCCTAAACACTTGTCTCTGTATCCGAAAAGCTAACAAAAACTTGAAGAGGTTCATTTATCACCATCAAGTCAATATTTACATTTGTTGTTCGGGAAACCACAGCTCTAAGTGAAATGACCTGATGAGAATGTTCCTAGCTGTACCCTCCAAACCTGCCAAACTCCACACACATCAACTAATTTTAGCATCTTCAAATGCGTGTATGTTGAGGTTTCTGTTTGGCTCGTGTCCCATCTTCTAACACAGAGGAGGCAGGCTCATTGATTTGGGGTGTTGTTTTTAGATGCGTTGGCCTCACTTTTGGGGAGCTCATGTCATCTAACCCTGTTGTTACACCAAATGGTTACTAACACGCCAATGAGTTTCTAGCCTACAGGTGTAAGTTGCGTCCATTATTATTCCTATTTATTTCCTGTTATGTATCAAGCAGCGTGGGCTCTCAGTGAGGCTAATGCTGTTGTGTTTCTTTCCTGCAATGTCCGTTACAGTTTGACTACTACAGCTGGACATAATTTCAACTGGCCAGTTTAGGGTTACACGCTGGCCTAGACCCAGCAGCTGCATCATCGTCCATCACCCCCTCATCCTACTCCTCCTCCTCCCAACATCATGCCTCAGGCCTCAGAGGTTATCGGCCTTGGATGCTGCCGCCGGCAAACCCAAGCCAGACAGCTGCTGATAAACCGGCTCTGCGAGAATTTATCAACATCACTCATTTTTATCATTGCCAATCTTGGTTAAAAAAAAATAAACAAGTCATCTCTGCTTGCCTCGCTACATCAGCTGTTTGTTCTGCTTCCCTTCTGGGCCACCCATTCCCCGGTCAAGTTTTCACCCTTGTCTTTATATTTTGACATATTTGCCCAGTCGCTTGATTGGATCATGTGACTCTGGGTGCAGAAGATTTCTCTTCCACAGTGGCAGTGGACATTAGGCATTACAGATTTATACATTACTCCTGTTCATGTGAACCATTTGGTGCTACAACAGTTTATTTTCCAACTACTTAAAAAAAACTGTTTTTCTGTGAATTTATGTGATGACTTTGGAGTTGCATTGAATTTGACAAAGATGATTTTACATTTTGCTAAATGCATTTTTGTTTTGAACCAGACCACCCGCAATAACAACCACTAAGGAGTAAGGAAAATTCCACATCACTACATTTGGAGCAACAGTAGTTCTGATAATTTGTGCCTGGCTTGTGTAGTATTTTTCAAGTCTTTTCTCAACAACGTTGGAATTCAGGCAGACAGATTTAAAATGGACCGCTCTCCAACCCAGTTTTTCCTTTAACCCATTTTTTCAAACTTTCAGTTATTTTTGCACATCCCTAAGAGACAGTACGGCGAGTTAAGAGTGCGTGTGTGCTCACATGAATGTGTTTTTAATATCTTGAGTGCGTGATGCTGTGTGTGCCAGAGGGCTGCAACAATTACTGCCCTGGTGCATTACCATGCTAATAGAAGGCATGCAGCAGACACATAGAGACAGGCAGACAAAAATGTAAAAAGCCCCCTTATCGACACCTGTTAGCAGGTTTTGACAATCAGGGAGAGAACAAAATGATAAAGCCCGTAATGCTAGCGAAATAGCGTGACCTTTTATATGAGGTCATCCACAAAAAGCTACAGAGGGTATGTTTTAAAGACTGTCTCTAAACCATTTATGAATTACAAAAGCAATAATAACATCAACTTTTTTCAGAGCCCAAACTCTACGTTTAGACTTTAACTTCATTGCACCTAACTCTTTAATTACACATTGAAAGCCCAAAATAGCTAATCCATCAACCTCAAAATCCCTGTCGAACACTGTTACATAGTCCACATGGCAGAGTGAGCAAAGGTGCTTTAATGTGTAAAAAGCATCTGCTATTGTTAGTCCAGAAAAAGAAATAGCAATTCAGGTCACCTATGTACTGTCCAGAGAGGGTTTAAAAACAGACTGCTTTGTCCGTTCACCTTAACAAATATTTCCTACTCTTGGACGGCAGCACACACAGTGACACACTCTTGACAGCTGCTGACATCACGATGTGCCGGAAAGGAGTGGGAAAGATGTGGATGTGATAGCAGGGAGGGATCACAAGCCTGACACCCAAGTAAATCCCCTGAGCTGCGAAAATTATTTCTATCAATCACAAAAAAAATCATGCAAGTGTCTTGCATAAAAAGCCCTTTATTCATCTCATCAGTGGAACAAATCTAAGATTTACTCTCGCAGTGTTCTGCAACACCCCTGCAGGGTGGTGCAATGTGGCAAAAGGACCTGGGAATTTCAAAAGACTGTGTGTGCTCGTGAGGGACACCACAGTTGAGGCAATTGTGCACATCTCAATTAGATGTTAGCATTATAGAATGCACATTGTGATGCATGAATAAAATGTTAAATATAAGTCCATCAATCTGCCTAAATCATTTCCGGATGGTAAACCAGAATGGAGGAAGGTAATGGACAAAACATTGACCTGTAAATTGACAGGACACAAGTGATATTCATCTTTTCACCTTTTGCAACCCAAAATTTTAAAGTTTCCAGGCAACTTCGGTGCAATGTTTTTCTGGCAGCCCTTCATAGGCCAAGACACAACAAACAAAACACACAGGCTACTATGACACACCCCTCTCTGACTCAAATAGCAACAGAATAAACTTGGGACATAGCTTTTAAGGCCATGCCAGGCAGCTAATTATCTAAGTCACTCAAGACCAGGCCGTTTCACTTTGATGACTCTGTTCTATCATCTGATATTCATGTGTGTGGCTCATGTTATGTGTGTATCCTGTCCAGCCTCACTTCTTAACCAAGTGTAAACAATGTACCTCATTGCGAGTCCTTTCTAATGGTGTGATCCTGGTTTCAGTACGCACTATAAAAGTTGGGGCTACTGTGAGTGCTTAAGAAGTTGAAAAATATAAGCCTGTAGCTAATATTGCAGCATACAATATCGTTATTATTTCTGGGAATTTTAGTACTTCTACCTGTGGCAGCAAACAACAATTCCGGAACTTCTGTATTGCGCCGACAAAAAGCTATTAGTGTTTTGAACATGCATGCAGAAATAAAGCTGTTCTCCCCGAGTAGGATATGAGAGGGAATGAACAAAGTGTGAAACAATATAAAAAATAGCAGATAAGCAGGCGCAGGGTAAGAAAATAATGTGTAACATATTTATGCAAATCTTGAGATTTTAAAACATACAGGCCTGCTCTAATGCTCCGAGTTTGTCTCCTTTAAACGCCTTCCAGAAAGGCACGACAGTGGTAGAGACCGTGAATGGGTTTACTGGTAAAGCTGGAAGCTGTTAAATATCAAGGTGTCACCCTTTTCTATGGCATGTCCTTCAGCTCATCAATGTTGGCATTAAAATTTAACGATGAGAGATGATTGCACACATTAGTATAGTCATTATTAAAACTGCATAATCCAGAAATATTGCTCTAATGAATGAATTAGGTGACTATTTATCACTTCCTTTATAGGATTGAGATTTTAAGTTAGTAGGAAAATGCTGGCCCAGTGTTCATTAAACTCTGAAGGGTGAAGCATACACCAAAGAGGAAGCTGTTGAAATTTTAGAGCGGAGTCAAATCATGGGGCGAATAGGGAAATTTCCCCTTGGTTAGCATTGCGAGGTAGGGCATTGGGCCTTTATGATATTAATCTAACATCTCAAAGTCAAGTAGATGTTAGCCAAGCTCAAGAATGACAAAACATCACCAGTTAATCACACATCAGTTTTAATAGCCTTTGACCCATAAGGAAACATACAAACACATGTTACCATGGTTACCAAATGGTTTCATGTACACACACACATGACATACACAGATCAATTACGATATCTCCTCCTGAACAGAGTCAAATGGGTATATTAGTGTTTTAGCTTTTGAAATCATGCTTAAAACACATATCTGCTCTCACAAATCCTCTAGTTGATGTGTTGACTATCAGAACACAAGTGAGCCTCACCAGAGTGTGCTTCGTACAGACCCCCAGGTCTGGTTGTTTCACAGCTTTCACAGCTTTACTGCAGGCTCAAACGAACCATACTGACTTGGCAAACGCACCCGGGTCTGTTTAATCGAACCAAACAGGTCAAGTGTGAAAGCAAATTATCAAAGTGTCCGATGCAGGTCAACTGTAACCCAGTAAAATTTGTCATGCATGCATTTACACGTTGTAAATATTAAGTGGATTTCGAGATGCGTCTAAATATACAACGTAGCATAATCCACCAACAAACAGCACTGCAGAAACAAATGCAGGAGTCATGTAAGAAATGTGTGTAGATAATTCTTCCTGTTTGTGTTAGTCGACTTAAGTCCTACAGCTTTTGAAAGCTATCCAGGAATACATTGCTTGTTTGCACTTGCAAATGTATATATCACTGAAGATTGGGACTATTAACCTTGGCAAAGGTCCCCGCTCTTTAAGGCCCTTGTAGTTAAGCCTACTGCAAATTACTGTCAGGGGAGTAAAAATTCTCCTCAGTTTCTTTTTTTCTTTTTAATTTAGCAGGGTATTAACTAAGACTGCAGATGTCAGAGAGCCCAGCCTCAGTTCATCTGATTTGCATAAAGTGCAGTAAAGTAAAAATTTGATGCCAGACTGTTTTGACACGTTTTGCACATGTCTGGAAAGCAGTAGAGCACAAAACTAAAGGTTTCTGCAGATGAACGAGGAATACTGATTTTAAAGGAAGACACTTTGGGAACTGCAAGTGTGTATTCAATCCCACAGCAAGAGGGTAATCTATGAGCATGCATTTATAGCCAAATATCATCACCCTGAACAAAAACATCAGAGATGGAATCAGTTAAGGAAAACCTATGTGGGAGATTTAAGGTAAGACCTTCTTTACTGGCTGCTTCAATCATAGGAACTGATGTGGATGCTGTGAGCCATTAAGCTCAGTTAACACACACGTTAACACTTGAGGCCACAGAGGGAAACAGACAGGTCAGTGAAAATTAAATGTCCGATTTCTTTTTAGCCCTGCATTAGGTCTCTCGCCTCCATATGGGCACAATGGAAAAGGGCTAAAGATTTCATAACTGCTTTTTATTTATTTTTTTCAGACACAATTTACTTTGCTGCAATGGTCAGTCTGAGACAGTAAGTCAAGCACAGTGTCCATTTGTAGGAGACCAAATACAATAATTTCTAGGTGTGGACTGTGCAAATTCTTATTTCAGTCCTTTAGTAAATAAGGATGCATTATGACTGTTTAGCAGCCATGAAATAATTATACATATATAGTATGTATGCTTATTGTATTATTCAACTAATGTAGTTCTGACTAGTTTAAAGTGACTAGTTTCTGCAGGCCCGCACTCATTTTTGCACCTTCAGCTTTGCTTGCATTTTATTCCAAAGTTTGTTTATTTTCCACATTAAAGAATAAATCCCTAACTGAACATCTTACAAACTATAAACTAGGGATGCACATTTTTTATCGGTCAACGAACAAAACCGGTCCAATGTGAACAACCAACAATTATTTCAGTGTGGCTGTCGCTGCGTGTGTATGTGATTAGCCTCTGTTTCAGTTGGTGACAGAAATGCATCAAGAAGTTGCCAAATAAGCTACTAAATAAGACAGAAGTGTGTGTGTGTTTGTTGTTCGGTCAAGGGAAGTGTGTATGGGCAGATATAAAGTGTACGTTACATTTAGAGGAGGCAACGTCTGCTGTCTGTGCATTTTTTACACCATGTCCTTAATTACCAGTGTTCCAGTGTTTGCCAAAGTTGAGTAATCAGTGTGTGAATCTCTCTCTCTCATATTACAATTCGATTTGAATCTTGATTCATGTGCTTTGATTTAATTCAGAGACAATTCAGTCTAGTTTGATTCAATGCAATCCTGATTCAATTCGATCAGATTTGATCCAATCTGGTTTGATCCAATCTGATTTGATTCAGTACAGTCTGATACGGTTCCAAATATTTTTTAATGTATTTATTATTTTCCATTATAAAATAAATCCTGTATGAATATATACAGTATTTCACTATGAATATAAAACGGAGTCTGTCCCACACAGCCCAGGTGCCTGACTTGAGAGGCAATGTGGGGGAGAAACATGAAAGATAATATTGTTTGAAAAAACACAAACTTAGCTCTTCACTACATCGTAGTTAGGGTTAGGGTTAGGAAGGAGATGGTAACAATACTGTTAGAGAGAGCTCTGCTTTAATTCTCTAAAAAAATTGTTGAGATTGAAGTAATAACAGGTATACATATTTTCTCTTACTGTATGTGGACTCAGAGAGGTAAAGTAACAAACATCTTAAGCATTGAATCAGGATGCTGTGATTACCTTCAAGTTTGATAAACCGTAGCTAGAAAACATCTTAAACGTCTTATTCAGATGTCGAGCGGTTTATGATGCGTTTGGCCCGATCCACGGAGCTGCGGATCAGCACACTTGCAAATTCACTTTGTAAAAACGATTACTGGTTGAGATCCTCTGATCTTTACAACCATATTTGGTTATCATAGACACATATTTTCAGTTCATATCGACATCAGTAAATCAGCCATAACAGCAATTTCAATTTCGGTTTTCAGTACTGGCCAATCTATATTGGTGCATCCCTGCTATAAACTAAACAATATTTTGGATTTCTATTGGATGTCATACATGTACATTCACATCTCTACATCTCTATACATACACTTAAACTTTTACCTTGCTACACATTAATTTAGAGATGGTCTATTTGACCAAAACAACAATATCACTACCATAAATGACAATCTAAAATGAGAATTTGAAATGCCCTGTGCTATGGACAGATCTTAAAGTCTATGTATTCCTCCACTTGCACCATTAAAGCACAACACTGATTTACAGATACATGATTTTTTTTCTTTAAAATTGGCACAAGCGATGCCTCTATTTACAGCACGTTACTTACAAATCATGACCAAAGTAAGAGCCACAGTATAGCCATTTCGTTGGCTAAATTGCACGATTCATGTGTTGATGTGGACTCTGCTAGTCAACACAGTGCTCTGTACTCGCATCAGACCTTCATGATATTTTTTTAATCATATTGTTGATTAAATTAGCGCTTCCCTCCCGCAACACACATACATCGCATACACACTCTTCTCAAAGCCAGTTCTCAGGCAGGTCGTTAAGATCACACATCCAACTATGCTTACAAGGTGTGAGCCTTCATCACGGCCCCACCTCTCACACATACCTAAACAGCTGTAAACACAGAACCCCAGACAGGGAGGAAGCAGACAGGGGATTTCGATGTCATTTCTCATACCTAAAAATAATGGGACAGATAGAAAAAAACGTCAAACTTTGTTGTATAAGCCACAATTGTTATCGTCCTAGCAAGGGGGATATAATTACTGGCATTCAGATCCTGTCTGTGCCCTCGTTCATAAGCAACCAGAAAGCACCAGAGAGCATCTGTCAATGCAATGTCGTATGATCAAAGGCCTAGACGTTGTGAAGGCACGATACATACATACACACACACACACACACACACACACACACACACGCACACACACACAAAGATACAGGGAAAACATGGCAAGTCCAGGTAAACACTGCCTCTGCTCATTTGCATCACTAGAGCTGACTCACAAAGAGAGAACACAGCCAATAAACAACAAACAACAGCACTATCACTTTTACTTTGGAGGGCGTTCTACACTGGATAGAAAACAGAGGGAGAGCACGACACAGAAAAGCAGGATTAGATCATCACTGGAAGAAAGCGGGAAAGCTAAGCAATAGGCAGCAGTTTTGCGCAGGCTACAAGTTTAACAGTGAGGGGCACCGCCTGGTCTACTTCCACTCCCAGAACACGCCCTTTAAAAAAGTGGTCCAATCTCAGCTCTAGTGTGCATAAATAGATCTGTAATTGCTTATTACAATACAATTAGAGCAAAGGAGATGAGAAAAGGAAAGATGCTTAGTGCAAATGTGGAGTGACAGGCCCAAGCACCCAGCCCCAGGATTACAGTAGCCATTTGCACAAGGACAGAAAATGAGAGCAATAAGAGAGAGACAAAGAGGGAGAAAGAGCAACGGTGGGAGACATAAAGAAGGAGTTGGGGGGGGGGATTGGAGGGTGGAGAAGGGTTGTCAAGCATAGGGCAGAAGCTAATGACGACTCCGGCTTCAACTTGCACAGACGTCTTTGAAGCCCGGCTCTGATCAGAGCTGTGATTGCCACCCCTGCAGGGCCACCACTCTTATATTAACCTACACTAACAGCTATTCAGTGAAAGTCACAGGCGCTTTCAAAACCTGACTTCTGCTGGAGCTGGCCATCTGTGGAATGGCCCTGCGAGACAGCCAAGATGTGAGTATGGGCCACACGTGTAAGAGACACTGTTTGCATATGGCCTTACTATAACAGTGACAGTCAAGCTGAACATGAGGCCGGTTAGAGCTGATTAGCTGCACTTCCCTCCACAACCCACTACAGTTATGAAGATTGATAGAAGCAGCTTAGAGCTGATTATAGGGCCCAGGAGATGCATGGGCCCATACCCAAACAGCACATTTTCACTGCATTCACAATGAGCACAGCATGCGATCGCTAGGCACAGGCCAGGCATTAAGCAAACGTTACAGGAATAAGAGGCAAATAGGAGAGATGGACAAAGCCAGAAGTGCTCTTAAGAGCTTTTTGGTAATGTGAATATTATGCTAATTAGATGCCGGCTTGTGGCTAAATCTGGGACAGCACACACGTTATGAACATTTAATAAATTTCGTAGACATGACGGGACGGGATATCTAAAACTCACTCCAGGCTTATGAGAAACAGCATGTCATCGTGGGGTTCTGGAGGTCTATTTAGCATGCACAACTCTGATTTTAATCTTATTTTGACATGAGTTTCTGTCTCCCCCTTTTCCTATTTGCCTACTTTGCCACTGCAGTTGCTCTCCCTGCAGCCCTGGCAATCCAGGCTTTACCAGTGGACATGTTAGTCCACTGGTCATGCTGTCTTTGTAGTCACAGTAAGCAATTCAGTAATTCACACGTACATACAGAGATGTTGTAGGAAAACAATGGTGCTAATCGTCCTACAACCTTAATCTCTGCAAATGTGGTCATGTGAGTGACATTAGAGGAAAAAGAAGGACAAAAGGAGATGGTTAGGGTGCATAAAAGAAGGATTTCTTTGTTTATTTCTTTCTCAGCTCTAAACATTTCTCACACAACATGCACACATGCAGAAGCGGGTAACCCTGACGTGCGCTCTGTCTGTCATCCAATTCAATGTACCTCTCTGCCAGAAGGACAACACCAATTCTTATCTAATAATGTAATCATATTTTTTAATAAATATTTAGTTTGATTTAGGAATAAACAATTCCTTCAATTTCTGTTTTTCTTAAAACAGACGCTAAAAATATTTTGTCAACTATTGTGCTCATTGTTGTGTTCAGTGAAAATATAAATTAATACACTTTCTTAATTAAGTTTGAAGCCATCAAATTTCAGTGCTTTCTCTTGATCCTACATCCTCTCTCTGTTCCATTTCATGCACATTGCAAATTCAAACATGGGACCACAGTATTAAAAGTGATTATTCAACACTGAGCATGTTAAAATTATGATATTACTACTATATGGAGGATAGATTAAGTCCTGCCCTTTCAGTTATTTAAACTTAGCACCCATGTAACATTGGCACGATGCGACGACACTGTATGCTTCCTCATTAATTTCCCTTCACATGTGTTCTTGCGCTTCTCATTTACATCTCCGGGGTCATGCAGCAGGGTGTGGCTGCTTGCATGAAGCGAATCACCAGAGAGGAGAGCACGAACAATAACAATCAAAGGGCACATTAATGGTAGAACACACAGCCCCATGAGATTTTTACATTGCTAACTTTTCTCTTGCCTATCCTTGAGGACTGCCTGTTTTCACCAGCTACTCTCTCAAAACTGAAAATCTTTGGTTTTGCTCTAGAGGTCAGACAAAAGAAGCAACTTCGTTATGTCACCTTGGGCACTGGGAAATTGTGAGAGGGGGATTGTTTTTTTCCACAAATCGTTTTAGAGACAAGACAAGATTAATTGATTGATTGACAAAATAACTGGCAGAATAATCAGTCATCAAACAATCATTCATTTGCAGCCATAATTAATTATGTAACCATGTAAGTCTTTTACTCACATTGACAGTGGCAGCATTGTTGTCTAAATATAAACGCAGCCACATATGACTAACTGAACCTTGTTAATCATTTATAAGTAAAATAAACTCCAGGCAACTGCCAAGATGATGGAAACAGACGTCATTGTACTACAGAGTTAATTATGTGAATCATTGTTTTCCAAAAATACACTCTTAAGTGTGCTTCATTATGCACAGCTACCAAGGTCATCAGGCATGCAGTACCTTTCGAAACGTGACTTGAAGTTGCCGTTGGCGTCACTTTTGGTGTAAGACATTTATGCCTTTTGCTTTAGACCTAAAGGACAAGAATTTTTGTTTCCCCAATGGAGACATTCGATACCGTCCTCATTATTAAAAGTCAGCTTACCTGTGCTTTGCGCAAAACGCAATGTAGGGAGCTGCTGTTGCTGAGGTGACTCTACTGCATTTTATTAGATGTTTCCGCTTATTCTTTTCTAACTATTGGCCACTAGGGTTGTTTGTTCATATTCACATTTTAGCTGATCAGCTACAGTTACATCCTACAGCTTTCTTTATTTCATTGTGTATGATGCCTGTAGCAAATATTTGCACAGCCCATATTTGGATTATCTTTGACACAGAGAACCATGAACAGAAGTCAAGGGACATAAACACACAGAGACGCACAGCCACTAAGTAAAATAAATTGACAGGATTCAATTAACTTTACAGCATTTTATATTGACCTTTTAAACTCTGCAAGAGAAATGGTTCACGAGTGACTACTAGGATATTTTTGCTTATTTTAATGTCACAACGGTAAGATCTTCAAATACTTCATACCCTTAAATTGTGGCACCTAAGCCACAATGTGAAAGAAGTTAGAGAAACACAATACATAAGAAAAGTGTTCCAATTTTGTCCATTTATCCTATGCATAACTCCTCTCTGATTGTTTGATGCACCCTTAATGCCATTAAAATGTCTACTTTGTCCATCCTGTTAGCTACCTTAAACTAACTGCATCTTATTGTTGTGCCCTGTCAGTGTCTTTTTGACAGTGGTTTTAGTCACCTCTGACAGTAGACGTCGTCCATTTAATTGATGTAATTAAAGTTCATCATGGTGAGTGTTTGCTGAACGACTTCTAAACCCTGAGCCTCTCGGCTCCTCTCTGGAGGAGAATTGGGTGAGCATGAAGCCCTCGAGTTTTTTGTCATGCTTCACGGGAACCTAGAAATGAGTGGAATAATTCTCAGCTCTTAAGCATACTCAGAAGAGCTCAGCGGCAGTTCTCCACTAAGTCGTCCTCTATGGCGTGGATAGCTCCCAGGCAATCCTGACCAGCCGGCATCCGGCTACCTGGACACACATATCCACTTGCCACACAATACACAGCCATTTAGTGGCAAGTGATGCATGGTGGAGTGAGCACAATGATCCTGACTAGATGTCATGTAAAAGGGGACTGTTTACACTCTGTCGCACTGTGGCTGTCTGTGTGTGACCATGTTGCAATGCCTTGTACTGTCCTTGATGCGCCCAGTAGTGCTGTCTGGAGGTGACTGGAGTAAAGCAGAGAAGGAGGAGATACAGAAAAGCTAGGAGGGAAGGGAGTAAGACCTAACTTCGTGTGGTTGGATATATTTTGTTCTCTCATCTCTGGAATTATATAAACTGCTTGTGGCTAGTTGAGGCCTCAGCTGTGGTGAAAATAGACCCCAACTGCCTCCCTCCAATCTACAAACAATCTACTCCAAATCTTCCATTTCTGCCCCTGAGCAGCGGTACAAACAAACAAAATCCTCCTCCTCTCCACTTTTTGTCTGTATTTCATTTCCTCTGAGGAAGAGGGCTCTCTTAAAATATTCAGCCACTTCAAAGTGGCATGTCACACTGACCAGGCTATTTTCTTTGATGAGCTCTAGTCTTAATCCTTCAATGATATATCTTCTTGCAACTCCATCACTCAAGTGAGGTACCCTGCAGAATATTTATTGGTTAAAGAATCTTTGGAGGGAAAATAAAAGGAGATGCTGGTTTTCCAAGTAGCTCTTACACATGAGGCCTGAAAATGGAGCTGTGTGACACTATGGTCAAATGGATTTCTGCACACAGTCAACATACACCTTAACATGCCGCTGGGCCACGGTCTCAGGCGTCAGCCTCGGCTCGCTCCAGCTACCCCACCTACCCCACCTTCAGAATAATTCACTCCAGTTAAAGCTGGGTAGTAGGCCTGACCGCCACAGCTCTGGCCACCACTTACTGCTGACCTCCAGCAGGGTGCCAATAAAACATGTCCATTGTGAGGTGAGCAGGACAAACCGCTTCACCTGGCCCCTGCTGGCAGCTCAACATTTCAGAACAGTCACCTCAAAGAACAGTAACAGATCAACACAGGTTCACAGCTGCACAGCCTCCTTTCTTTCGGCCTGTGGAGGCTCTGCAGCCAATGCCTGCGCTGCGAGAAGGTAGGGTTAACTTAGGCTCTTCATGGAAATAAAACCAGTCACAATGCTGCCAAAATAAACAAAGAAAAAAGAATAAAGAATAATAAAAGGATTTGACTTGTCATGCTCAGCCATCATCAATTTTTCATTTTATGTAAATGACATTTTTTTTTTAGAAAACTCACAATTCACTTAAAGCTCCAAATAATGTATAATCTTACTTTTAAAGCTTGAGTGTGAAGAATGTAGTGGTATCTATAGGTGAAGATGCAGGATGCATCTAACTGAACAATCTTGCTCACCCTCCACTATGGTGGCTTGCTGTGTGAAAGGCCTTTACTAGAGACAGTCTGTTTGTCCCTTCTGGGCTCCTGTAGAAACAAACCCACTCACTTTCTGAAAAAGGTTCATTCTAAGGTCAACTTATTTTCAGGTGATTATACATGAATGAAAACATAATCAGTGTTTAAATCACACTACACTACATAAACGAAAGGCTGTTCAAGCATGCACATTTATAAATGTGACATTCATGCTTGCAGGATAAAATCAGATTTCTTGAGACAATTCATGAATGCATTTTGTTTCAGAAAATCAGGGAAGAACTAAAAATATTAAAAAACATGCACATTTTAGTTGTTGCAAGAACGATACTCTCCTCTGAGTGTTCCTGTCAGGGAAATCATAGCAGCTACTGTGCAATTTTTTGACAGAACTGAGATTCAGTAATATTTGAACACAGAAGAATACAGCCCCAGTTTTACAGTGTCATAGAAGCTTATTAGAGCTTTAGCGCAGCGTTGCTCTGATCTTTCACTCTTCCTACCTTTATTTCACTAGTTCAGGGAGAAAAATTAGCCTTTCTGTCCTGCAAATATTTTGACCTTTATAAAAATGGAGCCAGTGCAATTGCAGAGCAAACTATTCTTATTTCTGAATACACTATTCATATTTGTTTGTCACTTCGTTCTCTCCCTGTCTGGGCACTCTCAGCTGTGCAGTGAGACATAATTCGTATGAACACACGTGATCAAACAAAACACAGGAACTGGTAAACCCGGGTGGACTAATAACAGTCTATTCTGCATCTGACAGCTCATTCTCCGTCAGGCAAACCTTTGACCTTTGACTAGCGTCTAACTCAGCTTGCACCCATAAAACAGCAACACCGACATCAACAATTGAGAGCGTGAGAAAAAGGAGGTGCAGGAAGAGTGTGTCAGATTAGAGTCCTCTGCACAAGTCTCACGCTCACTGCTGGAGATTTGGCCTAAAGCCATGTTCAAGATTTGGGGGAGTTCCAGGTGTATCCAGCTTATCAATTGGGCTTCATGACTCAGGCCTCCGTTCGTCCCTCATAGTGAGCAAAAAAAATTCAAACACAACCACGGAGAATGGATACCCGGCACAAACAACACTGCACATTGGCTAGAAATGGAAAGATAAAACATAACATGTTAGCTGTCCATCAATCATGAGAATGAACAAGACTATAAACACTCACTGCCATTCAGAGTAACATCAGTGTTTTTAGATTTTACTAAAACTAACAACTAACAGACTTCTCTTTTCTGAAGCAGTGGAAAAAATGTGTCTCTCTCACAATTTCAACCTGGCTCATGTGGATCTTTTCATTTCCAAGGGGGTCTATTTAATGAATCTAATTTCCTCGTGCATAATAAATTTGATACTACAATGTAAATGTGAAATTCATTAATGATTATTACACTTACGTCAGGTATCAATGGCAGGACATGTATGCTATTGTTAACCATTCCATATTTAAACTAAATTAATTGTAGTTAATACGCATATTTTTGCTTTATTTCAGGCAATTGTTTACGCATTCATTAGAATTGTTTTTCCCAAGCAGACACAATATCCTATCCCTAATCCTAAACAACTTCATATCATAGCGTTGATGCAAGTAAACAAACATCTGGTCACTCAACTGTTTAGAGATTTTATATCTTAACTTTACAACCATCTGTGATCCTGTCAGTAATCTCTAGTACTCTCATTGACAAATATTTAAAAAAAAACGCCACACAAAAACTTTTGACTAGCCAAAAAAAGCCGAAATTGTTGTCATTCTTAAGAAATTTCTATGATTACTTGGGCTTTGTAGAGCAGTGTTCTGATGATGGTGGTTCTTCTTTTGTGTATCTCATGCACACCACTGACACATTCTTTTGGGAGGAATTGGCAAAAGGGTTTCAATGCTGTGAATGATCACTATTCCACTGATCAACAAGTGATTGGGTCATACAAAGAAATGCTGCAATGTGCCAGCAAAGCAAAGACTGTTAGCTTATGAACAATGATTGATTTAAAATACAAGCATTTATGTGCATTGTGACTTGTCAAGTAATTAATCAACATCATCATTTCTGATCCAGAGGCACACAAAGGCCCCAAGCTAATGTAACAATGGGCCCAAATTAAGTCTTACTATCATTCCTCAGTACCAACCATTTGCTGTATTTTAATTAATCAGGCCATAGACCCGAAGGTAAAAATAATTTTCAAATTCTTAACCAAGAGCTAAGGGTTGCCTTAGGCTTCATTTTGTGTATTTGAGAAGAGGTTAAAATAAGAGCATTTACGATGCAGCCAGGGCTATGTTTTCCCTGAGGTTTAGCATGTTAATCTTAAAAAGGCTTAAAATAATGAACTTAATAATAGTGTTGACTGCATGTGTAAGAGCCATACCATGCTAATAAAATTTTACATATCATCTAATTTAAGCCTCCGCCATTTTCATTCACAGAGTAGAGTCTTGAGACTGGTACACAATAATTAAAAGAGAAATTAAAGCTTTATTAATTTGAAGTAGCTTATATGAAAGATCTGGTAAGCTTCCAACACCACCCCTTGTTTCAGGGCATGCGCCAGCTCATAATGCATTAATACAACACATCATGACACAAAGACATACATATGAACAGCCCCACACAACAGTCATTTCTTGTCTGTTTGTGCAGTAGCCAACTGTAGGCAGCAGAGAGCTGCAGAAAACAGGCTTAGACACAGAGTTCTACATGAAAACCCTTCTTTTCCATGAGCTGATCCTTCTTTGTTCTGCATAAATGCCAATTACATAATTCTCTCTGGCATGCAAATCAGATTAGATAAGGCCATGGCAGATCACCTATACTGCCCGGCCTCATACTGCTTCCAAATCTAAAAGAATAGAACATTTCAGGACACCTTCTATGCATTTGTTATTTAATCAGCTTTTAATTGCAAGATACAGTACCATTATTAAAGGTAAGAAGAATTTTTGCCTCTGCACACCAATCAAGTCGCAGTTTATTTGTCCAGACTCACATCATATATATGTAGTGACTGCTAGAGAGCATAATCACATGGCAATTGCGATCAATTAAGGCCCAATACTTGCAGTATTACTTCATGCACATCTTTAATCTGGCAGCTTCACAGAACTATAAACACAGCACATTTTCAAGGTTCCAAGTTAAGGTTATTGTGTTGAATAATGGATAAAAAAGTGAACACTATGGTAAATTTTGGATACAAAATGTCATCCTCTTATCCAATTAGACATTTCCTTGAGGCAGTTCCTACAGATGGATTGATGGACATACGGATATTCAGACACAAATGCAATGTGAAATCATCAATCACTTTCACAAAATAGCCCCACTTTTCAGGTAAATGTTGCTGTGAAAGGACATATTTGCTCTTCAAACCCTGGTATTTTATTAAATAAAATGCAATTTGAAATTTTGCTAGCGAAATATCAAGGGTATTATCAAATGTTAGAAATGTCCAGGAGTATACATGACATACTGTATCAGGGGGATATTTGTATGCTGAGAATAGACACTGACATTCAGCTTGTGGGCACAGATACCCAGAATCATGCTGGGAAGGGGAACCAATGCAAATTAGCGAATCGAAGGAAAGGGACATTTTGCTGTTGGCTGTGGTAAGTCATCAGTAAAATGTTGCAGCATTATGCTATGCAGTCAAGAAAAGCACAAAAATGGCTCTTGCTATGCTTCTCTATGCATGTGTATGTGCACAAGGGCACATGTGTGTATATTTCCTTTGTGTACATGGGTGTTTAAGCCCAGGGAACTATAGAGCAGTACAAACCAGAAGTTGCCTGACAGCGCTAGACAATACTTATGTGAACTTTGAGAATGCGGGGACAGCTGGTGGAGGAGAGAGAGAAAAAAAAGAGGCAGAAATGTAAAGCAGAAAAATACAATGTTGTGACCGCAATGCATTTCTCAACATTCTGAGAAGAGCTTGTGTTGAAGGTCTCTAATAAATGACATAGAACATGCTATGACTGAATTTATTTACTTATATTATGTACGTATGGCCCATGCGACACAAGTCAGACTTAGAAGGGTCATTCAAGACAAAAAGGCTAAGAGGGCATCTATTCACCAAAGATGTGTGTGTGAGACAACATGCTAAAAAGAAACATCAATAAGTGAATGCAGTGCTACAGGCAGCCAATCAGAATGCTTCCTCTGAAAATACATACGTATTTTAAGGATTACAGCATATAGACTGTGCACTCTGTTTATCCATGCATGTGCGCTTAAAGAGTAGAGGCCTGCTACCAATTTATATATGTTACAGTTTGCATTAATAGATGCAATCCTAGTCCCGCAATCCTCCAGGCTCTCCTTTGTTAATGGTATTATGAAGCACACAAAACTAGTGACATTAACATGATATTCAGCTTCAATCTTAGCGCATAACAATAGTAAAAATATGCAGTGAAAAGAAATGACTGAACGGTTTTCTCAGAATTTTCTTTCTTTATATCGAAGTCTTTCAGATTCTGTGTCGTTTTCTTTCGTTAAAACAAAAAACTTGGGCAGAGAAGCAATCTGCTATCTTAATTTTTTATGCTAAAAAATGCATAAAATGTTTTTAGTCACCTTGTGCATCCAGAAACGCACTTACAATTACTGCCAGCAGTGAGCACATCTGGATTTTTCACATGGGATAAACGTCGTTAATGCAGTAGCCAGCGGACGTACAAAGAAGTAGAAATAAAGAAATAAATAAAGACATACACACAATATTATGTTTGAGGCCTCTGTTATCCCTTCGTTAAACTATCAAAAAGAGCAATATGTCCCCGCTGCAGGCCTGGCTTCGGGTTCTGCGGACAGATATGGACAGATATAGATCTATAACCTGCAGTATCAGGGCCTAATTGATGCAGGAAAAATCGACATGACAGGCATCAGCCACGTATGACAAGCTTTATCGGTTCGTCTGGGTCTCCTGGCCAGGAGGGGTTAAAAGTGATGTCAATAAGCATGTGTCACACACAGCTCTTTTTTGTCATTTTCTTTGTTTAACAGTGTATGAAATTGTCACGAAGTTCTCACTCTCTTTGTGGAGCACAGGAAAGGCGGAGCCGGTCAAAATGACAGTACATTGTGGGACCAAATCCTGCTTGAATAGCCGAACCCCAGCAGCGTGAATTTGAGAACGCCTGTTCGGAATAGCCCTGCAGATCTGCGCCGAAATGTGTTAAAAATTTGTGAGAAACATCTGAAACACAGATGTCTGGCGAATGTTTCTCATATACTTCCCCCTCCTCTGACATGGTGAGCTGTCTCTCTCCTATTCATATGCTATGCTCAATCAGGATGCTCAATCAGGCTGCCCAATCCAGGAGCATTTCCAACCACATTTTTTTTCTTTTTTTTCCCAAGCAATCAATTTACCTCGGAGAGAGATAAAAGCTTAAAGAGTCACATAAGAGGCGAGTGGGAGCAAATGGTGATATGAATTGGAAAAAAAGGAGGGGAAAAAAACTACCAAGACGGGAGAGAGGCAGTTTGGGAATAGCTGGATAATGTAGGTATAAACAGACAAGTCTGTGCCTTGGAAGGCTTGACTGAACCTCATTCTCATCTAAGCTGAGTTTCCCTCTCAGCAGGAGGGACTTCCAGCACCTTCAGCTGCAATATAAATGTTAATAGAGTTCAGGGAAAGAAAACGAGGCGTAAACAAACAAATGTGGTATTCCATGCTTTGGGACAGCGGGAGGGCCCTGCCATTGAGCAGTATGCCTGTGTGTCCGTGTGTGTGTGTGTGGGTGTGTGTTTACATATGCATGTGCTACGGGAATCGCGACAGAAGAGGGAATAAAGATGGGGCTTCTCATACACTCATTACGAGCCGGGCTAGAGTGGACCTCCAACAGTGGAGGCGCGGACGAAAGCCTTTCTAGAAACTCCAGTGACACTCTGCCACACGACAGTCAGATCATTTTCTACATTCTATTAAAAAAAACAGCTTTGAGGTTAAGAGCTGCGCCAAGAGGAATTCCACTGTCACTAGTTCCACCTGAAAACTACACACACTGTGCTTCCAAAACAAAACTAGGTCTCCTTTTAAACTGAGTGCTTTCTAAAATATCAAATTATATCAAAGATACGGTGCCTCTGTTTCATATAAGGCTTCTCTCATTACAGCTCGCCTATGGAGCTTCAACAGTCCTTTACAGTACACAAAAGCAGGGCAGTGAAGGGAGGGAGACAGATGATGGGTAGGTGGGTGGTAAATGCTCACATCCTAATTCTAAGCACACAGGCAGCCACAACTCTCCGTCCTGACTTGTTCAAAGGGTTGGCAACCTTCAGACCAATTAGACATCACAGGGCAGCCTGCACAGCACCCGGCTCTCATATAAACGGCTCTCCATGAATTTTTAATCAGCTATAATTTAAAGATTTAAATAAAGATCAAATTCTTCCGGCTGTACTCCGAAGAGGTGTCTGCCTGTGTGTGTGCATGTGTTTGAGTGTGTGTTTGCATTTTTATGCAATCAAATGGAAGTGAGTTTGCATGAATGTGTTCATCTGTTCACCCCCCCTCCTCTACACCCCCCATTTTCCTTAATGTTTCCTCATCTTTCTCTCCCGCTCCTTCCCGCCCTCCATCCCACCTGCCAGAAGCACGGCAGGTTGTCTAACCCAGAGCAGAAAATTTCCTGACTGACTGGTTGACTGGTTGGCTGCCTGAGTGGCAGCATGTGAAGAGCAGGTGACAGATCTGCAGGGAATCACTGACAGATGTAATTAATGAGGTCATACTTGGAGTTGGCAGTCCCCTTCATATCCAATTCCTGACGATCACAACCAAACACACCTGCAGCTCCGTCAGGGCGAAAAAAAAACAATAGCCCTTTACCGTGTACAGGGAGCAGAAACATATTTTTAGAACACTCTGGCCCTTCTGATTCTCAGATAAGACTTTACATGGCAACCCTAACCTTAACCCCCAAGCATTTTCTTAACTGCAGTGTCCCAGAGAAAAATGTATGAGTGGCTGACCTTGAGTTGGTTGCATGTTTTTCATGATAGAGAGATATTACAGATATTTCCATTTAAGAGAATTTCAAATTCAGTTTGTTTTTTTTAATAGGATAAACTAATGATGGGACAATATAAGATTTTATCGCACTAAAAAACACTAAATTAAAAATGTAAGCAGTGGTTGAGCGGGCCCATTGGGGTGTGTTGTAACCACTGCTTGTTGCATTTGACAAACAGCCAATGTGCATCCAGATTTTGACCCAGCAGAGGGCCTTCAGTCCTATTTTTTGTGTAGGCGATGTGGCAATAAAGAAAAATCCCAACATACACGTTGTATGGCAGCACATCAAGTGTGGACAATATAAAGAGAGTATCATAACTCACGCAATGTTTATCACAAAACTCAGCGGTGGCATGACAATGTCTCGTAATCTGTATGCCCTCTAGCTAACCATCGTAGAGTTCCATAGATTTATTCTGAACTGCCACAAGGGAGAGCCCGCATCTTTCCAGTCATTTTTGGGGGGTCTTTTGTTTGTTTGTTTGTTTTTTTTATTTAGGATGTAACTGCCATCCTAGATAACTGATGAAATTACAGTTTTTCATTTCAGGTGGACTTTAAACTTAAACCAATTTTACCTTAATAGCTTATTTGTCTAAACCTAACCTTTTTTTCTATATTTTTGCCTCTAATGTTAACCATCACTAATTATCATTAATTGGCCACAGCCCATATAAAACAGTTCTTGTCAACAAGAATTTCTTATATTTCTCTGAAAACCCATCTTCTGCCATTTTATGGAACGTGTTATAAAATGAAGTAGAACATGAACAAACAGCCTTTCAGTGCTATTTTTAGTTATTTCCCTTTGCTTTTTTAGTGTGACCATAATTTCCAATTATCTTCTTTAAGTTTATTGTTTTGTTGTTTTTCACTTTAAAATGTTTATTAAAACAAATATGCCACCCATCTGCGATGCAATAGAAGAATTTTTTTCTCACCAAAATATAAAGTTAAATAATTAATAATTAATTGTGTGCTAGAGCCTTCTTACAGAGTAAAGTATATTTTCACAATTATTATCACAGTAATATTACAATTTGCAATTACTTTGGCCACTAAAATTGTGCCATATTTTCATATATGACAACTAGTATAGACAGACTTTTTTCCCCATAATTGGAGATTATAATGTCTCATCTGCTCTTGTTTTTCTTACATTTCTTTATTTCCTTGACTTTGATTTCTTTTGACTTTGATTTTTTTCCTTCTTTTTTCTGTATTGCTTAGAGATGCCTAATTTGAGCAGAGTTAATTTTTTTCTTGTGGAAATTAAATATGCTGTCCATTATGTTTTCAGGTGTGTGCAGTTTTAAGAATGTTTCTTTTCCTCTTATTTTAGACAATTGTTTTTGTAGGTGTCTGCACATTAGAACTTACCAAAAATAATCTTGCCTCAAAAAAATAACATACAGGCAAAAAATTAGCTAAGTAAGTCTAGACTTTTAAAACTGGTTATAAGACCCAAAGAAACAATAATTGAAAAAAAAAAAAAATTCAGCCATTATATCCCCAATATGAGTGCTGCCATCTTGCTCTGGTGACATCACCAACAGAGCCACGATACCGAGTTCCCACCCACGCAACCACTTACACAAATCATGACAGAGTTTAGCTGTCAATAATGATGATTCATCCCGAGTATCATATAACCAACCCAGGTCAAAATGATCAGAAAAATTATTATTTGACCAAACATCAGCAATAACATTTAAAAATATTTTGAGTTTTTAGTTTGGCCTAAGTCCTACCTCCAAAAAAAGACAGGAATCGAGATCCTTGAGTGTCGGGATGTCAGTTCCGTTGGTTCACTCAAAGTCAAACTGGTTTAGGATTGTAAACAGAACCAAACAAACCTAGAAACCTACAGCTAGTAAGTTACCTCAAATGCCAACTGAAATCACTGTTGAAGACTGTAAAAAAATACAAAACATTCCTTACCTCTACAGCAATGTAACAGACACGACAGACTGAAATTTCATGATCTGAAAATTATCATAAAATGTTACTGCCATGAACTATGGTACCACTGCAGTACAAGTACACAGTGTGAATAGCCCTCATACAGCTAATTATGCTGAAAGTCAATGAGTATGTTTTCATTTACACCGTATTAAACCAACCCCTGGCCTGCTTTTTAACTTTGTAGAGTAACGTGTTTATTACCTCTAAACAAGCAGGAAAACAGGTTTTGTAACATGTCACTAGGGCTCCCTCATTCATCACTAATATGTGAAAATATGTATTCAGGTCCAAGATTTTAGGCCTTCCCTCGGAATCCTATCAGTCTTCAGTCTTCCTTAGTACAAACATGCAAACAAACAGGTATTAAACAGCATG
>KV751332.1:2398917-2441814 GCA_001698575.1 Mola mola | reverse complement strand
ACTGCCACCAACTGGATTTTCTGGCATTCATTCTTTTCACTGGTATACTATAGGGAGCGCTGTGACATATGTTTTTTCTTGTAACTCTTAGTTTGTTGATGAAAATTAACAACTTTGAAATGTTGATAGAAATTGAATGAATGAAGCTGGAATAAAATCTTAATTTTTTCTGTAAAAGCTGAGGATCTATGCTGTCTCTTGATGTATTCACTGTATTCATATTCATGGAACTAAATATTCAGGGTAGTTTGAAAGATAAATGAATGCGGTCAAAAATACTGGCGCTGCCTGGCAACGTGAAAACATTCTGCAAATGTTAAATAAAAAGTAAAGTCAGACACAAAATAACAGCAGCAACTCGGGCTGGGATGATATGCTTTTGTCCCGATTTGATTGTATCATGACACCTGGGTCTCGATTTGTGATTCATTTCTACAAATGTAAATGTTAATAGTATCAATTAATGGAAATTATCTATTATAATAATTATGATTACAATAATTTTGTAGATTTTTTATATCAATTCACTGGAGAAAATCTGGTTTTTAAAATCGTCTTGTAACCTATTCATTTTGCATACACATATCAATTTTGTTCCCACCCTTAGCAACAACCCATAACATTAAAGTCCCATTTTACTTCTTTGCTTCCCACAACTGAATTTTAGAGCTTCAGTGTGCAGTAGAACGCTGCTTTTCATAATAATTGCAAACAATGTAAAGTATGTGTGTGCTAACTGACAATTTAGTTAGCGGTGAACCTACAAGCATTTTCTGCCGCATCCCAACAACTTCAAAATCCATTATTGGTTCGATATTCAACTTACAGCTGACAGTCTGGAGTGCATACACGTACTGAGACTGTACATCACAGTGGAATACAAAAGTCTTAAAAATGAAAAATAATCAAAGATATTCATAGGCTCTTAATAGATTTTCAATGGGAAGGAAGGCACAGATAAATTAAATAAATTTTTTATGGAAAAAAAATAATATAAAAAACTATATTTTCCTCAAAGTAAAGTATTTTATATACATCTTTAAAAATGACTAGAGGTTATCTTTAAATTTGTCATGTTTGCAGCTGTTCAGTGCTGAAATGCGTCGTGGTAACTCCAATCAAATCATCTACAGCCTGGCCTTGTGTTGTACTAGTATCCCTACCACTACCTCATATTACTTGATGTAAAAAAACATCAAGCTGTGTCTATTCCTGTGCTTCTATGACTGTGTATTTGTGATTATGTCCACGTGTTGGTGTATCAAAAGGCCTCAGGTGTTGTATCTTGTTCAGGCCTTTTGGTGCTCCGAACGAACTGTGAAAAGATCTATGATGAAGCAATTAAGTAACAGCTTTTAAAAAAGTTATCAAGAATTGTTACAATTAATTGGAATTATCTTCTAAAAGAACGAAGGATGGATGAAAAACAGGTAGGAAAATAGGAAAAATAGGTCAATCAGTATCACCTATTTGGTCTGTGAATAAACAGCCTTTCACACACACACATACACAAAATCTTTTTGATGATGAAACACATACAGTTACACATTTCAAGTGTTATCATTGTTTTAACAAAGCTGTGGCCTGGCATTCATGTTGTTATTCATGTTGTTATTTTATACTTTCCTTTTTTCACATTCATGCTCAAATAGCAGGGTCATGTTTTATCTGACCATCTCACACAGAGCCTAGAGGACCTATCTCTTTAATCTGACCACCTTTATTTTTGGAACAAAACACACACACACACACATACAAACCTGCCTGGGGGATGGGGTTACCAAAAAAATGTTATTTCTCTCCAATAGCCAAAGGTGAGCTTGCCATTTCTTTTAGTGGAAATAAGGTTATTAATAAGGTTATTGTGCCCTTCTAGGGAAAGGTTGCCTTGAGATGTCATGGCAACAGCCTTTGAAGAAGAAATTAAACCAATCAGCACTTAGGGTAGATGAGATCGAATGACAACAGAGAGGACTATACAAAGAGTTTCAGTAATGACATGTGGCTGAAATGGTGGAAACAACCTCGGCTTCACCTGCACAAGCACTCAAGCCTCCCTCTAGGCTTTCCCCTTTTTCTCTTCTACCCTTATATAGAGCTATTTCTTTCTGAGAAAGACAGTGGTTAAGCCCTCTTGACTATACCCAAGTTATTTATAGACAGAGAGGTTCCACAACAGATAACAATTGTCCAAAGTAGGAAGAAGAAAAACTGGTCATTTAAGCCCACAGTGTCAGTACAAGTCGGGCTACAAGACAACACACTTAGTGCTAAACATGTCTGGCCATTAAGACCCCTTAATATTGACAAATAATTAATAAGGCAACATCAAGTGCTCAACAATGGAGTTTATAAACTACAATGAATCCCGCGGGGTCTTGTAAATTTAGGCAGTTAAGGATTCTATCCACTGGTATGTGATGAATGAGGGGGTATCCATGGTACTTTAGCAATGATAGTTTATAGCCCCATTGGCCTGTAACTACAGAAAAGGGCCAGAGAAAAAGGGGAACTACCTGGCAACATATGGGGCACTGGCTGGCTGCAGTGACCAGAAAAACTCATTCATCTAAGATGATGAGTCTTTGTAAGTGTAATTAGGTGTCCTGACACAAAAAGCCTCACAAGAATTATGCTAAAGCCCTTTATGGCAAAAAGAATGTCCCCTGATGTGTTAGCGGCAATGGAACTCTGATACCATTGTTTACAGGCATGTATCTGTTTGGTTCCTTTGGTGCTGCATTGGATCAGTGGGAGTTAATCATTCATAGGTAGCTGGTGGCTTTAAGACACAAATGTAACTCTTGCTGGCACCAGAGCTACCAGCATCACCCACACTTTCTATATATAACTCTTTTTCCATGGCTTGGCCATTTGTGGAGCTCACAAGGACATTAGCCAGAGGAGATTTATCCTCTAACATTGTTAGCTAGAAAGACTACAGTCATCACCCTCTTTCATTATTCTACAAACTGAGCCAGTGGCAGAGCTATTGAAGCTTACCATTGACTGTCTGCTACCATGTAGACCCCTGCAAAGGAAAGGAAGGAGGAAACTATCAAAAAAGCTAAGAAAAGCAAAAAAAATTAGCATCTTACTCAACAAATAACAAGGCACATAAAGTGATTTTTTTCCTCCAGGAGAAAAAAAAGCCAACAAAGAACACAATCCCAAATTATTGCAGACACTTTGGTTCTTAAGTCACAACTATTGAATACTTTTTAGCTGACAAACATCTGACAAATGAGAAATGAAGTCACTAAGAAATTGGAGGTTTGGATTTGAAATGTTGACAATGTACTGCATATGATGAGGATCGAATGCCCACTTCACTAGGTCTCTCAGTTTCTGTTGGGAATGCAGAAGGGCAATTATTTCTAATTGGGTTCTAACATCTACTAGCTGGGGTACAGCCTTATGCCTTTGAAGTCAAATATCTATAAAATAATAGTAAACATGTTGTAGGTGGAACTTTATTTCTGCATGACACTGACTGTTTGACTACTGTACCTGCATGCACACATTTGTAACTGAAACATGTTTTGAAGTAAAAGTCAAAGCACCAACCATTTACTCCATTTCCAAGCTAACACTCTGACCAACTTTGTACTTTCAAGTGCTGCCATTTAGACTAAACTTACTGCTATTACCCATTTCATTCTGTGTTGTGCTGTGAAAATTCTAACTGACTGTCAAATGAAAGACAACAACGTCTGTACCAAACACTTTGTACACAACAGAAAGGGAGAAACACCTGTACCATTATAATCCATCCTGACAGTGGTGAATTTGGTGCCGTCAGAAATTAAATCTTTCTCTGCTTGGCCACTGAAACATTTTAGCTTCGCCAGTGATTGAGCTGCTCAGAAGGGTATTTGCGCATTGAGGATAAAGTACATTTATCAGTGTGCACCTTCTTTAATTGGAATGCTTGTTTAATCTGAAAGCCTCAATACACAACACAGAATGCGAATGTCATGAGAGAACCAGTGGTCACACAAGTAGAACATTTTTATTCATTGGCTGATTTTTTTTCAAGAGCAATAAAAAAAAAAATCTGGATGTTATCAGAACAATAGCAGCAATGAACCATAACATTAAATAAAATACACAGGACACTGTTGAAAAAAAAAACTAAAGGTGATTTAAACACCTGTAGAACGGCTGAACAGTACACAGGTAGTTAAATTTATCTAAAAAAAATTGAAAACATTCCCTTTGAAGCACCATTGATGACCTTGACACCGTACTCAGCGAAAGCCTTGGAGCACATCTGTGACCATTACGGGTCACCTGGTGCACCTGGATCAGCTTAGAGAGTGCTTGAAAGACTGGAAAATCCTTCAAGTACTGCCTGTTTAAGCACAGTGGCTGTGGTGCTGTCGCTGCATGCCGAATAAAAAAATAAATGCATGATCTGTAAGTTTGCTCTGCGTGTCAAACATGGTTAAGTTGTGTTTATGACATTAAATAACTTTTGTCTCATTATCAAGATGAAAGTTTAAATGTTCGGAAAAAGACTGTTCTCACAGAGCTTTTAATAACCATGGCCAGCTGTGCCCTGGGTAGCACAACCACCAGGAAGCCACAGCAGGATGCAGCAATCAAGGACCCATTCCTTAACGAACAATTAACGGGACCATTTAAAAAAAATCATCCAGCCCACACACTCAATTAACACAACCCACTTTTGCACTTTCCCCTCTATTGTGTCCTAGATTAGCCCAGCTGAATTGGTACGATTAAGCTGTGCTGGTGATGTCTGCAACATGGTAGGCCCTTGTGTTATTCCCACAGCAGCCCCTCTATTTGTAGCTAGAATGAAAAGATTTAACAGGTTTAGGAGTCGCCTATCAAGTTTGACTCTTTCAGGGTTGGAAATGATTTGCAATTACCAACTGCTTTTTTTCTTGTTCCAGGACCAGACCCTCTAAAATACACCTGTTTCACAAACGAATTTGAACAGAGCTGGAAAGACTAAAGCTTGCAGATAAGAAAGCAGCTACTGTGCAAATATGGGACAGGAACAGTCTGGTTTTGCAGTTGCTTCACTCATCCTTCATGCTGGGTAACTTGACAGCTTTGAATCCATATTTATGGTCATCAAAAAAAAATCAACTGAAAGTTCCGTGCTGACTAAAAAAATGGCTGCTGTCCTGTACTGTATATTTTCTAACGCTGTGTCAGAATTGAATGGCAATCAGTTCAGCATACAGTGAATCAACTAGAAAAAAATGCATCCCTAGTACTCTTTAAAATGCAAAACCAGTGTCCTAAAAATAACCCTTATCTTGCAGCAGTCATTATCATTGGGAACACTTCAGAAAACACCAGCCCCAGTGGTATGTAAATAAACAGTGAAAAGCGGAGGAAGAGGAAAAAGATAACATACAACAGGAATTCTATCAAGAGGCAGGGTGGGATGACTCATGAAAATAAGTGACTTTGAGTTTATGTGGGGAAGGACAATAGGGAGCTTTGAAGCTCTGAGATTACAGCGAGGTGGCGGATGGAGCCAATGAGGGAGGTTGGGTGTTACGGCAGCAATGTAGCACACACGTAGTACTCACTCCTCTGGAAATACATGTAGGGCACGGCTTCATCAACCCCCTGGAGGGATGCAGCCATTACATTAACACAGCTCACCTTGCGGGCAAAGGGATACAGCAAGTGTCGCTATCGCAGTGCAAGTTCATACTTGTCTCAAGCCAATATGCCCCATTCATTGGCCATTTGTCATCGTCGCTAGAAATGTTCCTCAGATTCTTTCTTTATTTCTAGATAAAGTGAAGTAAACTGTGCTCTAACTTTTTTTAAAGGTGTGGGATGTGATTAAGAGTACTTCAAAGGGACACGCGCTTGAATCTCAAACTGCTCATTAACAGTTAACTTGTATGGATGTTCAAAAGAAGACTCGGAACAATTGATGATCAGTTGAGGGATGGTAATAGATGAATCAAGCTATGCAGGAGGAAAACATCTTGTTCAGAATGCAGGACTGCATGTTTGCATATGTTTAACAGCTTAACTCAAATCAAATGCGAGGGAAGCCATTACATGTCTATTTTTAAAGAAAAAAATATGATCATCTTACAATGATAACTCTGATCAATATGATCAAACTACAGAGCTAAAACCTACAACAAGAGAGGGAGTCCTATCACAAAATAATGAAAAGTCCAGAAATCCAAAATCCTCATCCAGATCACTCCCGAAATTAAATCTCTTGTTTCTTTGGCCAAGAACTATCCCAACAACAACAAAAAAAATCACAAAAATGCAAGGCTTTCTAAATTATTGAGTTAAGTTTGAGTTTCTGAGTCAAAAAATGGCTAAAGATGACCGGAGGTTGCATAGGCTTTCTTCTTGCAAGGCTAAGTAAAAACATATTTTTTTTTGGTGATAATTAGATTAAGAGACTATTAGGTTTTGCCATAGTGCAAAACCATTGGGTGCCCAATTCACCTAGCTCCTTTTAAGCTTATTTTGTATGCCCTCTTTTTTTTCAAATGTTTACTTGCTACACCGTAGATCTAAGAGAAACGCAATTTCAATCCTCTGTATGTGCCGAACATATGGCAGAATTGACAAATAAAGGTACTTTGACTTTGACTTTTGACTTCTGAGATTAATGTATTATTTTTACTAATATGGTTTTGAGTTTCTAGTTATTCTCCTTTTTATCATATGTTAATAAACTTATTACTATATGTTGAATAAATATGTTATTTTATTATTATTTACCATTTCTAGTTTACTTCCTGTTTCATTAAAAAGGGTTTTCTCCTCTTGTGTCTTGTCTTCATTTACACTTCTTCCTTCATTTTTCCTTTCCTTTCCTTTCCTTTCTTTCTCTCCCTCCCCATGTCCAGTTATCTGCCCCCTCCTTGTGCATTTGTGTCAGTGTGATTGATTTCCATATTCCTTCAAGCGTGTTTTATAGTGTTTTCTATATCATTAGTTATCGGTTTTCTGGACCTTTAACTGTTTCACTATTGCTCTTTTTGAATTAGTTTCCTCTTTCCAAATGATATTCTGGTTTTGACCCACACCCGCCACACAACTGGTGAGTTTGCCAAGATCCTAATAAACAAATGAACCTGCTCTCCCTGTGGCATCTGCATTTAGCTGTAAGTTTTTACGAGCTCAATAACAATAACATGTTATATACAGAACAAAATTTACAGAAGATTATGGGGTGAGGGGCTGTTATTTTCATCTGTTACAGCAGAGGGCACTAAAACAGGCTGATACGAACAACACAATTTTAGAGAAATAGACAATTACAATCAAAATCCCACAGCATGCACTCCTTCTGAACCTGGTTCACAGCTGCACCCCTTTGTGACCCCGTAGTTTTCACAGACCCATTCCAAGGCCTTCTCTAATGCACTGTCAGCACTCGGACAGCGAGACATGCTGAGTATCATGTCGAGGTCAATTTCCACGTGCTCAAGTGTGGAATCGTTCTTATAGATTGAGTTACTAACGCAACAAACAGGTGGTGTATCTATGGCTATTGACAGTGTTGAATGTGATTTATTGAAAGTTATGACAGATCACTTTGATTGTTCAAATCTAACAACCAGCTTTTTGGTTTCTTTTTAAGATCAGACAGTGACAAAAATGATTTTGTTTCCATAGTTTCCTATGGTGTGGTCACCACAGTACTTCCACAGTACTATATATTGTTTTTATTGGGTTTGCTGTAAGAGTGCAGCCTCTTAGAAGTAGAAATATATGTGCAGACAACAAACCCAGTTTTAGACAACAGGTCACTTGCCCTTTATAGCAGCCGTGAACACCAAGCGAGCCAAATGACCTGAGCACATCGCACCATCATGCCATCCATGCCAACCCTTGCTCTCTTTGATGCTTTTTATAGCTCAGTTGGATTGGTCTTTTTAGCATTTTTTACTGTTAGTATGAAGCAAGTAAATGGCCATCAACTTTCGCCTGTGTTGCATGTGAATGCCTTTTGAAACCGTTTACCGTTGCTGTACAAATTATGTAGGAAGTATGTTGGAAACCAGAAGTATACAAACTTGCAAAAACATGCAAACACACATTCAGAGTATTCTGCCACACAAGCACACATTAGCACTGTTCACATCCTGTTATGGCTATGCACTAAGAGTTTCTTAGCAGTTCACTGCAGTCAAAAAAAAATTGAAACGATCATGTATACTGATTATAAGCAGAAGAAATTTCCATCAATCCTATTTATATCCCACCTACCATTGAACCTTAGATGATTGAAAATGATTGCTGAGATTTTGTTAAACCCCAATCAGCATGTTAAAACTTATCTAGCCATTTGGACTCTGTTTAAAATTACCTTCAGATTTTTTTTTTATGCATAACAACCCAAGTCAGCTTGATTGAAGTATATGGCCTCAAATACCACTACATAGACACAGGTGAGCGCATATAAGCTACACATGAAGGGAAATTTTGAAAAACACAAGTCAAGTGTGAGAGGTGTGAGAATTTTAGTGCGCTGTTGGTCTCAGTGTAAGGACTGCACAAGTCGGGGTCAGCGGCAGTGAGCACACAAGAGAAGGGCAGACAGGGAACTCTAGAGCAGGGGTTCAAATAACAAACTCACACCGCAGGGGTATTCAGCTGCAGTGCACCCCTAGGCTCTGTACAGCCAGCATGACAGTGTCGGTCATGTAAATGGATCAACTAATGACATGGAGAGATATTCTACCAGAGAAAAGATCAGATTGAAATGGCAGGTTAAGAGCTGTTTTCTGAAAGAGATACATTTAAACCTGGGGGTGAAATACCAAATAACATGGCTCCATAAAGATGTACAATTTTCAAGTGTTGGGTCGCAAAATTATTATTGCTTGGCTGATGTTTTCTGTGTCAATATAAAATAAGTCCTGAGCAGTGAAGCAAGAAGCCGAGCCATAAAGTCTGTTCTCAGTAGTATTACTGGGTATCATAACATCATCTGACATCACTTGGATGCTGAGATTTTGCCTCACTGAAAAGGGAACGAGCAGGAGGAGGTCGACAAATCAAACACAATATATAATTCTGTTGATGAAAAAGAAGTGAGAGAGAGGCTAAATCATGTTAATTGGGTCATGCTACCTAAATAGTGAGCTGTTATTTTGAAACTTAAAAAAAATGGAATTTCACAAACAAACAGGATTATATTCATATAGAGACAAAAAACTGGACAAAGCCTTTAGCATTTATCATGGCTAATAAAAAAAGAGTGAACCTCCATGCAAGTACAAGGCAGTTTTATTATCCCTTAAGGGAATTTTTTTGCCCACCATGTGTGATAAAAGCAGGACATTGCAGATAACACAATAAAAAAGCAATTTACATTCGTTCACTCACACTAGAATTACACCCATGCACTCATTACTACATGGCCTGCACACCTATTTCAAAAAGCAAACAGATGAATATGTGCTCTTTTATGTTATATGTGTTTAAAATGTATTAAAATTTTCAGCATGAATACAGTATATTAACTTTACTTAAAGCTTGGTAATACTAAATGTCAACACACAAACGAATTTGAAGACTGTTTGAGTAATAACATAATTGTATAATATATACAGACACACTTACTGTACAGTATGCCTAAACACTTGATAGCAACTTGAATTTGTTCACTGCAAACCACAATTGAAAAGGTTCAGTTACGCCAGACACACTCTCAAGGTATCCACCAAAGCGTAAATTTTGATGTCAGGTTTAAATGATTGGAAGCAGATTAAAAATCATTAAAATTTGCTGTTAAGTACTGTCGGACTGTTCATTTACTACCCTATTCTACCTTCAAATTAGGGCGTTACGCAGGGTGTGAGCAAAAGATCAATACAATGTTATATTACAATATTACAACATTTCCTCTTGCTTAATGTCATAGATGCTCTTGCACCAAGTATCAATGATTTTATCAAACTAAGAGCGCTGTTAATGGATTTTTCTCACAATGAGCCCGTGACTATTTTGGCTTTAGAAACACTATCTCATAACTCTTCCTTGCTCATCAGATTGATGATGGAAGGGTGTAATGAAGATTGAAGCTAATTAAAAAAAACTGGCAGATTGTGTGAGAAAAAACTGATTGCTGAATAGCCTAAAAGTTGTACTTTCACATCTCCCTCGACTGAACAAAAATTTGCTTGGAAGCCACTGTAAATCCAATTTCTTTCTAACTTAGTGAGAAGAAAAACTATAAAAATTTAGACACATTGAAGTGAAACATTCTTATAAACAACAGTTTAAGCCGGAGTTTTAGGCCTTGTTGCACTTTGTTTGAGATCAGACTTTTCGGATTTGCTGGCTCAGAAGCTGTGACGGGTCAGTGCCAAAAGTTGGCCTTTCTTATCTTGGAGTAGCTTTTTGTTTTTGTGTTTGTGTTTTTGTTTGTGTTTTGTGTTTTTGTGATTTGCTTCACATTTGCAAAACTCTTAACAGCTTCCAAGCCTGGGAATCTAATTTTTGACCATTATCTACTGCTCATTTCTCCTGTGTGCACAATAGAGAAGAATGAAAAATGTCATATGGTATAAAATGCTTTTCATTTCCAAAGTCTATTATATCTAATAAACCAAGAAATAAATAATAAATAAAGAAAATAGCAATTTCCTGGAGAAACATCTGTGGATATATATTAAAAGAAAAGTGATAGCATCTTGACAGGCAAATTTCCTCTCCAATAAGTGACCATATTCAAAATGAGGCATCTCTACTGTGAGATGATTGTGGTATGTGTATAAAAGATCAGTAAGCAAAAAAACCCATCATGCAAGTTAGTCTTGATAACAACATGTCACCTTCTTAGCCACATATAGGTTTTATGACAATCACCACAGTAAAAGAAATCAGCAAACATTAGTTCCATCATGGCATTTGTTTACAGTTTAAAACACAAATACAGTCTGCTAACTATATGTACGTACTATGAACATGGCTCAGGTATACATTACTGCATGATGCATACTCATGTAACTTCACAGAAAACACTCAGAGCGGGCTAATAATTTTACTCCTGTTTGTATTCAAACAAGGTGAAGAGCTGCAGCCAGACAGACTGTCTCTGTAAACAAAGACAACAGCACATTTTCTCATTACCAGGGTACGTGAGGGAGGCCAAGGCACAGAAATTAGCGGGCAAAACTGCAAGGAAAGCAAACCCACCAGGTCATCTACGGTGTTTGGCACCCACTGATTTTAATTTCAATATTACCGTACAAACAACGAGAA
The DNA here is from genome assembly GCA_001698575.1 of Mola mola. Lineage (NCBI taxonomy): Eukaryota > Metazoa > Chordata > Actinopteri > Tetraodontiformes > Molidae > Mola > Mola mola. Next base: position 2,430,573 of record KV751332.1, on the reverse strand, counting down.
AAGAGTGGATTATACGATAAACACGCTCTTCATCCTCTCCACTAGCCACATGAGAGAGCAGCTTACCAGTGAAAATAATTCTTTACTCTATTCCAGATTACACATATATATTCAGTAAGAATAAAGCCATAGTCTACTGTTTGCCTATTGTTGGAGGCATGTCAATACACATGGTATCAGAAGCCAGGCCTTGGGAGAGAAAAACAGCAATCCCCATGGTTACACCTGCTTCTCTTCACAGTCTCTCCCCAGAGAAACCCCCAAAACCCTAGATGTTGTCAATACACTGTTCAAAACCACAGTTTCAATAACTGTTCTCTCCGTGTGGAAGTGCTCACTCGACAAAAACACAAGCTGTCTTTGGTTAACTGCAATGACGTCTTAATCTATACAAGCTATCATCATACTTTCCAACAGTTTACACACTCTTGACAACAAGGACAGAGTTGGTTTTCATGCTTAGCATACTGCAGTAAATTAATATCATGCAGCAGGCCCACTCTCACTAGCAACAAAAACACATCTACAATTTCACAGTACTGTGCCCAATATGCTGCCAAGTGTCCCAGCATAGCACTGCTGTATATACAGTGAGGCTATACCTGCCTGGGGTTAATTAGAAAGCACCACACAAGAAGTGTGATCAGGCTAAAAGCAAGCATGTTTCAATATTGCCCCATAGACACAGAAGCATATAAGCTTCTTTGTCTCGGTCTCTACCAAGGCGTGTAGATTTTTTGTTTTCAACAGCCAAACTGAGTGAAAAGGGAATGCCGCAATTTTCAAACAACAATCGTTTCAACTATTAATACAAAGCAGAACCATCTGGTACTGCCTGCTTTAATTTTCAAACCAACTCGCATGTTTAAGCTTATGAATATCAAACAAATAAATATTGTTCAGAGAATCTGCTTATTGTAACAACCTACTTCTGAGATGAGAAGTGCAAATGGCAAGTTAAGCAGTAATGATCCTTTTTTGTGCAGCCACACATTAGTCATGAACAATATGGCACAATTTTTTCAAAACATCAGTTGCCATTTTGTCAATGTGCCATTAACAGTTTTTTCCGTTCAACATATGTCAAAGTGTTTGAGAGGAACCAGTTTAAAGTCATATCAGATCTTCTTAGATAAGCCAAGCTGACATTTATCCCCATCACACATCACACTATAAACTACTGCTGAGTGAAAGTGCGATGTGCAGAGCACACTGCTATTACACAGGCAGACACCCACCGCATCATTTATCCTGCCCATAAATCAGCCCTCTGCTCCACTGCACTACCTGCTCTTCTTGTCCCAGCAGATCTCTCTCACGTATCATTATATCTCATATACCTCTACTAAAATAACCTCTACTGGGCCTAAGAGCTTAGGATGTGTGAAAAGGAGAACCAGCACCCTCTCTCCAGCTGTCTGCTTGGACGATGCTTTGCATTAGAGCATCAATAAGGCCTGTGCGGCACTTGTTGTACTGCCTACTGTGCTGTCTCTGTCTTATGTTTGTGATTATTAATGCTTGGGGTTCTATAACGCACTGCGTCTTCATGTATTCATAAAATAAGAATATTTTGTGATAATGAGAGTACTATGAAGAGCTTAGCTGACATTGGGGTCTACATTAAGCTCCATATTGTCTTCACTGCTGAACACTTTTGGAACTAAACCCGCACCAATACAACCCACAAACGTCCCATCTTGTTACATACACATCCACATCCTAATTCCATACTCAATTGCAATTAGGGACAAGCCCAGGGAAAGTGGCCCGTTCCTTCTTTGAAATTGATATTAAATGGAAGTTTTTGGCAGTTTAGTTTGCAATTGTAATACCTTTTTTTTTGACAGATAGTTTATTATGGAAGTGGATTACAGCCACAAAAATGTGTTCCTTAATTTGTACTTTTTTCAGAGTATTCATTTTAATCTGAGAATTCAGACTTTAAACTCAGAATTCTGACCTTTCCTGAAACTCGTGACATTAAATTAGAAATCTGACTTTGTTTTTTTTTTTTTTTTTTACTTCAATCTCAGAAATCTGACTCTAATGTCACATTTCTGACAGTAAACTCAGTAAACTTTTTGTAAGAATTCCAAGAAAAAATTCAGAGTTCAAGGTCAGAATTTTGAGAGAAAAAGTCAGTACTCAAATGCATTTTTCAATCACAACTCTAACTTAAATTTACTTTTCTAATCCTCTTTCCATATTATAAAGCTATGTGCATCTTCATTTCACATTCTCCCATGCTTTTTTTACAATGCATCAGAGGTGAGGACCGGACTTTATAAGAATATAAAGGGTGAAAGATGACTTTGACTTTTGATGACCAAGGAAACTAAATAAAAAGGACAGAAGGGCATCATTAAAACCTAGTGAAATGAACGAATGCCTCCTCTGTTGAATGAATGTGAGCGTCAAGAACGGGCGCTGCAAGGGTTAACGTCTGCAGGGATTAGAAATGCTGCTCATCGGGCAACCGGCGGTGCGCTGAGTAAAGCCTGGGACCCCGATCAGTGGGGGCCAAATCAAGGCTCTGTGGAGAAAGGCAGCAAAGCAGCGCAGCACCACTCAGGCCTGTCTAGAGCAGACTCACTGTGTACCCCTTCACTTAGCCAGCACTCAACTTCTGATTCAAGTGACAATGCCAGAGAGAAAGAGGGATGAAGCAGTAGAGAAGGTAAGAGGCTGTCAGCACGAGAGTCAAAGAGAGAGAAAACAGACACTTTTAAAACACACAAGGACCAATTTATTTCCCAGCCTGTGAAAGCTAGAATGAAGAAAATATAGGACTTTAAAAAAACCTTAAAAATATGATTCATACGTACAGATTTTACTTAAATAAAAATAACCTTTTATTTCAATCCAACTCCCTTAACCGTATGCACTTCTCTCCCATTGACTGCCCATGCCCCTCCCATTAGTTCTCCTCTCACCCTCGCTTGGTGTCCCTTTCCTGTCTCCACTTTGAAGAGCAGCAGTGTGTTTGTTTGAGAAGCTCTTGCATCACACCTGTTTGTTTAAGCTGCAAATGACTGTAGAGACAAAGCGTGCCTGTCTCTGTAGGCTGCCCGGATATAGCCTGTGGTTGCCAACAACACAGGACTCCCTCTACCTTGCACCCTTTTCTTCATGCCTGCTCTACCCCTCTGTCTCTTTCCTTCTCGCTTTCTGAACGGGGAAATGAACAACATCAGGCCTCTGTAATAATTCCTACTAGCACAACAGAGCACTAAATACTCCCAGAGCACCTCAGCTTAGTCCCATGGATAGTATGAGGTAAAAACAATAAGTGCAGATGCACTCTGGCTTGCTTAGCTTCAACTTATTATCCCGGTAATACCAGCAGCCCATCATGAGAGCAGAATCTTGAAAAAGAAAAGAAAAAAAAAAAAAATCAAGGTGATCACCTCTAGGCATTCTTACGCAGCAATAACCCACTGTGAAAAGTATTCACCTCCAGCGATTTAGAATCTGCACTCCAGTCTTAGCCAGCACCTTTAGAGCCATATCTAGACTATAATAAGCAGCCGAGATGTGGACTTTATTCACCATGCCATAATAAAAGAAAATGCCTCGCACTTGTGATTTTACACTCACAATAGGTTACGGATCAAAGCCCCGCAATCAGCGGTCAACATGATTCTCTCAAACAAGCCCGAGAGGAGTCACTCCGTAACCTCTGCTGGGCATGTAATTTTTTTTTTCCAGATGCAGCATACATGAGCAAAATTTAAACTTGCTCACACAAGCAGGCACACACACACATATAATGAATGCTGCAGGACATGAGCACACAAAGGGCAAAGACTGCTTTTTCTATTTGCCCTGTGGAACAATTGGCTAGGCAAAAGGGGAGGTCATAGAAATTCCCAATGTGACAGGATGAGGAATATGTGTCATCTGAGGAAATTTTTTTTTTTTTAACCTTTGTGGCCTTAAAAGGTTTTAGGATGAAATTCTACATAGGACCTATGAATGTGCTAATTTAGTGACGCCCTTTGCTTGAAGTTGGAGCGAGCAGAGCGAGCTTACCTTGTCTATCACCTAGTGACTTTTAAACTAGCCTAATATACGCTGCATATTGTCAAGATCTATCACTGGAATAATTCAGCCATACATGTGTGAACCAAATATGGGTTCACAGGAAAAAAGAAAAAGAAGAAGTGCTACTCGTACAAGGTCGCCCACACGTTGATGCATCAGAACACTAAGTTTTGTTTCTACAACCTTAAACCCCAACCCTACAAGTCGTCAGGGTTGGTTCCTTAGGTTTTCTATGCATAAGACTCAGAGTGTTAGAATTCATTTTTTGGAGACTATCATTGGTAGACTGCACAGCAAAAGCAGAAATCCCCAGCTAATGCTTAGTTCATTCATGTTGTGTGTACATTAAAAAAACACAACATGAACAAGTTAACGAGTTAACTTTCATCACAAGTTTTATTTACCTCAATTATGCTAATTCTATAAAATGTGTTTTTAAGCTATATGAAATTACAAGACAATCCCTTATAGAAGAAATTAAAGACACATCCTTCTCCGTTATTCTTTGTATATTCACAGCGGCTGGAAAATCAAGTTAAGATAATTTCAAGTTAAGCATCTATCCATCCGGTTCTTGAGAATACGCTACAAGAACGCCTAAAAGGAATAACTTCCCACAAAACATCTACTCTGACTGATGATAATGAACTGATTTAGATTTTGGTGGTATGAGGTCAACGTCACTAGGACCCCACTACTTACAATCTTAGTCACATGAACCCAATTTCACATGAATGTCAAATACAATTTATAGTTGTTTTTGCAGCAACATTCATACTTAAAGAATTGTAGTCCACCACAAGCTCATTGGAATTGCTGATATTGAGCTTCAGCTGATGTCATGTGACCAAGTTCTCTGTCAACCATTACATACATCACATAAGTCCGTGCTGAAACAAACGGCGAAATAGCTTGTTTATGGAGGCATAAAACCGCAAGCCTGTAGTTCCAGCTTTCCTGCCTGTCTGTCTTTCCCTCTTTGTGCTGCTGTGTGCCTCTCTGCTTTGTCTCTATCTGACAAAAGTGGAATTGAAGTCAGATGTGTGACCCCGGGGCCTCTCTTTCTTCATTGCTCGGGTAAAAATTTTCTATAACCATTTTGTCATTTGCTTCCACTGATGGACAAAATTCACAGTAAAGACCAAAGGCACTTTTGTTGGACTGTGTGGAGAGTGACCTACATGCCCTTCACGCAACAACTAGAGCCTAAATTCAGATTTGTTTTCAGCAGAAGTGGAAAGTTTGCATGCCTGTGTTTGTGTGTGTGTGTGTGTGTGTGTGTGTGTGGCTCCGTGTGTGTGTATGAAAGTGTCTGCTCAATTTTGTCAAAGGGTGTGGTACCTGATGGCAAATAACATATTTGCTGTGTTCACATTAATATTCAGCTACAACATTTGCTCTTATACTAGACGCCAGCACAAGTGTAAATAAACCATTTGCAGCTTAAACATTTTTAAGCATGCAACTGCTCCCTTGCCGCTTGACATTTAGTGACTAGGCAGGTCGATACATTAAAACGGCACATTATAACATCCATCTCTGAGCTGACAAAAAGGTAGGAGCAAGAAAAGTTCAATACAGCACCAAAATGGTGGGATTTAATTTTGTTATGCCGTGTATTTGGATTTTAATAAGTACCTCTAAATAAAATAATTACATTTATAGCTATAGACAAACCCACTCGCTACTGTCCCACACACTATTTCCACATGCGCCTTCATATATCAGTCAAGAACTACTCCCAGGTGCCTTTTTGCAATCCTTTCATGCTCTCCCTAAGACTTCCAGATGTGAGTCAGTGCTTTAAGAAACAAGCTCCATTATTAAAGCTATTATTAAGAAACCATCTCTCTATCTCTTTCTATCTTGATAAGATTCAGTCCCAATACTACATGGGGTTTCAATTGCTTCAAACATTATCACTTCAGGCACAACAATGAAAGACAGGTAGAAAGCCTCAGCTCTGACCACCACCTGCTGTCTACCCTTCAACAGCCCTCCTCCTCCCTCCGCATCACCCTCAAAGCTGCGGTGAAAGACCTTTGGCCCTGTTCTTCTCTCGTCCTTCCTCTCCTCTCGTATCACGAGAAAACCCCCTCCATCTGCGAGCCTGAGGGAGAGGATACCTGCGACCAAAAGCCAGTAACATGGCAACCAAGTCAAAAGGCCTTCGTGATTGTTACACGGCAGGGCGCTGGCATTTACTTCCCCCATCCGCTCCTCGTTTCATGTCCGAGGCCCTTCGCCCCACCCAGGAGCCTAAAAAGAAATCCACTGTCCTTGCTTTCTCAGCTGCCTCCCTCTTCCCGAGTTGGGAAAAAAATATTTGGCAAAAAAAGAGCAGGCGAACTTCCTGTCCTTTTGTCCGTTGTGCAGGGCAAAGGTGCTGTTTATTGCACTCCGCCGCATGATTCCTGCGTCCACACGGACTCTTTTTGATGGAGAAAAAAAAAGAAAGAAAAAAGAGTGAAAAAGCGACCATCAGGCCTCATTTTCGCAAATACACAAAGCAGAATGTATTGTGTCAGAGCCAGGCTTTGACCAGCTGCCTGTTGCTTCACAGTATGAGGGTAAGATTTCCTCCAAGGTTTTAAATGGGTCACATTCTGACTAAAGATGTTAAAAGTCCTGCTCAACCAATAATTTATTATGCTGACTACTTAACTAATTATGGTGATGATTTTATTTTATTTCCAGGAATTTTTTTTTAATTTTTTTTTTGCTTTGTTCTTCTGCATCTAAAGTTACTGTAAATTTAAAGGAGCATTTTTCAAAATGAAAAAAGTAAGCATTGTTGGTTTGGTCTGTCCAATCGATATCCTATAGTTTCTGTTAAAATTCCACGACAGATCTGTTGTTTATTGAATATGCCATATGTCAGCCAGTGCTAAAAACTACATAATGGGACACTCATTGTTGTCATTGTCGTTAAGTTAGGTTGAAATAGCTCGATTAAGTCAGCTCATGTATTTTTTTTTTTGTATTGCTGAAAAAACATTGCCTGCACGTCAGTTCCTAAAGTGAACAATTAAATTTTCCAGGTTACATTTTTGTCTCCCTTAAAATGACAGACAACCACCGCGCTGTACTGCGATCCATATATGACACCACCGATGAGCGCGGATAATCAAACAGACATTGTCAATCATGCAGAGCCAAGCAAAATCGAGGAATGAATGGGCCAATTTTCCCTTTCAAAGATTATCTGATAACAATAATGTGTAGTCAGCCTTGTTGTTTTAAAGCTTTACTTCAATTTACTGAGATTGTGAGCTAAAAGTTTTCTCCTGTTCTATAATTAGGAGTAAAGTGATGGTATTAATTTTCTTTTTCTTCTCAGATGTAAAATTTTTAATCTGGAGGCACTGTCTTCTTTGTTTTGTGCTAAATACAGTATAAACTTGTCACTACAAATAAGCGTCATTCAAAACTGAGCGCGTTCCTGCTAACAATGTATGTGAAAACGTAACACTTTATTGCTCTGCTGACGATATGCAAGTTGACAATGATGTCCAGCAATACAGCTATCCAGCTGAATTTGTCAAGCTATCTGAGATCAAATGAAGTGAGACTGTTGGCTATGCAAGTGTGTCACTGTGAACGTTTTCTGAATAATAAAATAAATGGTCTATGTGTGCGACTTCTAATGATTTCAAGCTCATTAGGTCCTCATAATGCAATTGACACAAGTACGAGTACATAGTGGTTCAAACCGTTGCAGTTACTCGGCTAAAACATCCTCTCCACACACACACACACACACACAAATAACTAAGTCCAAATTAAACCAGTGGTTTAAAATCATCTTACCTCGAAAGCAAAGATAATCATGATGATTCACGTTAAGGAAGCACGGTATTTTTACTGATATCTAGTAAAAATGTCCGTACCAACACACTGATCAGTGCAGTTTTTTAATCTAGTTCTGAACTGCGTGACTAAAAACAGTATGATACTGGGATATTTGATTATCTGTGTTTCATTATACAACACAGGATGGACAGAATACAAATCCAAGACAGCATCTTAATGTCACTAAAAAGAAATGCACTATAATGTCAGTCTGAATTTCCATATTCAGTGTAATCAGCGATGATGTTGACACAACAAGGCCTGTTGTTAACACACCTGTTGCACTGTATACACACAGTTCACTTCTATTCACACTGATGATTTATACAGTACTTTCACTGCTTGCTAAGGATTCCCACATCGCACAGAATGCAACGCAGTATCTTCAGAGACAGAGAGGTGTTGTGCTTCATAATCTTGCTTAGGGAGATGCTCACCTCACCATCTTGTCAAGCTCTCAGTGACAGAGGGAGAAGGACTCGCCCAGAGTGAAGGAGCCAGTGGCAAGCTCATCGATCAAAGACGAGTAAATGTCAGGCGCCAAGCGCAAGGCGGGGGTTTAATGCAAGTTTTGTGTCCGCTACAACTACACCTTCCAGGCAATTATGACTATGAATCAGAATTCAGTCTCCATTATACAGTTAAAAACAGTTAATCTCAGTCAATCACAGTTTATGAGAGTATAGGTTACAGACCCACTGAACACATTCTTAATTACCACAAGGCCTTCAAAACTAGCCTTATTAGACATTTTGGCATAAGCTGAGCTTGAGTTTTCAAGCAAAAAAACTACTTATTTTCTATTTATTTCAAGAGGTTTTTCATGACTGAAACTTAGAAAATACTGAAAATGGTCAATTTCTAATTTCTGCAAAAACAACATAAAAAATCAAATTCCTCCCAAATACATCATGAGAATTTATTTCCTTCTGTTTGTTGTCAGCTTACTTCCTTATGGGCAAATATAAAACATTACTGCAAAAGATTACTGAAAAACACAATTTTGTGACCCAAATAATGACAAAACAATGCCTATCAAGTCTTGGATATTATCCAGGTGAAGGAAAAAAATGAACCGGAGCACACTTTTCTCTTTGAAGCAAGTCAAAAACCGTTTTCTCTCTAACATTCATCACCGTGTTTGTACAATTAAATGCTGCAAATTAACCAGTGGGCTACGGTCCTTTTCCCTTCTGTTGTCTTAAAACTGAGAAAAACCTGAGTCAGCTAAATATTGCTGGAAGACGCACGGAGAAATGCTGTTTGGATTAAACTTTGATATAACATACGGGCAAGAATCTCAGTGAAGGTTTGGTGACTCGCTGGAAAGAAAACGTTTGGCAGTGTGACTCTATCCTATCAAGAAACAGACAGGGCATGTAAAAACAAACTGAGTGGAACTGAAAATGACAGATTTCCTCATATGCAACAAAAGATACTGATTTGAATCTGTTTGTGAAGGTATGGTTTGAAACATGACTGTTGTGAACTAATTATAAACAAAATGACATGCCATCATCGAAACACACTTTTTAAGTCATGAGTCCTTTTTTGGGAATTGACACCATTTACCAAAATGTATCTAACATGTTCCAGAATATAGTAAATAATTGCACTGTGAAATGGCAAACTAATTACTTTCTCTCCCCCTGAAAAATGGACACTACAGTGTAGCCAAGGACCACTGCAGGGTGCCACTTTACAGGGCTGGGAGGAAATATTCCACCCTTCATCATCAACATAAACAAGAGGCAAAGACAGGCTCTAGAGGACAGGATACAGGAGTCATATTACTGGCAACAGGCAGATAAGAAAGTTATAAAAGCAGTGACAATGAAGGAAAAAGAGAAAGAGGAGCTAGTCATCTGTTCAAGCCCTTTCCTTGCTTTTTCAGGCAGCACAGTAAGGAATTTGTGTATTGTTTAGTGAATCAATCAGTATACACACCAATACATCGACAGGAAGGCTCAGTCTGCTATACTTTGCAAGCACTGTGATTTTTTAAGGCATTTAAAGGCTGTCACAGAGCAGTATTTTCGGTTTCATTTAGCTCCCCCATGCGAAGTTGAGCTCCACCATTTAATGCTTTCATGCATACAAAAAGATGCAGTAGCTGACCTAAGATTGTAAAGTTTGCAGGATGTGGATTTTCACTCTCATGCCCTTCTGCTAACAAGACAAACCTCGACCGCAACTGGCTATGAATCTGCTGAATCACTTATGTTGAAAAATTGCAGGTTTGCTTCGACCTTGACAAATAAAATCAAGTACATTTTGCAGTGCTGAACATCCTTTCTCTGCCCCCTTCTGCATTTTACATGTTTAAAAACATACCGATATATATAGTACTGATATTTGGATGAGTAACTTCTATGATCGCATTGGCAGTGCATCTCTGCATTTCCTCTGCAAGCTCATTCACAGCACCTGAGCCACATGTGAAAATGCTGAAAATGTTTTATTTTGAGAATACGAACAGGAATTAAATGTCCCATACCATGTGATGGTGCTTTTTCTGGCTAATGTGTTACCCTGTGGCTAGCTCATCTCATCACAAAAGTGAGATGAGTCAAGCTTGTGAGGTGCACCTGGAAGCACTCCAGGGTTGAAACATAATTTCTGTCAGTGGATGCCATATTGTAATCAAACAATATTAGGCCTAACAAAAAAAAATGTTGAAATATGAGTCTAATAAAGGCCACACTCGCTGACAGTGCAACTGCAGCTGGAATTTAAATGGCAAAGATATTCTATTAGAACCTCAACAAGCCCCTAATTTTATGAAGCACAACCCCGCTGAGCTGAATGATAATTTGAAAATGCTGTCAGTTTAAATGTGGCCTTTTGGGACCAAAATGTGGTCACTGACATTTAATTGGAAGACAGAAAAAGTTCTGGCAGCGACGGAGAGACAAAAGAGACGTGGGAATTTCCGTGAAGACCTCAAGTTTTTCAAAGAGATAAATAAAAGATGATAAACAGGGATTAGAGAGGCCATTTTTTTCTGCGAGTCTCCTCTCTTTTTTAGTCCCGGTGTCATTGAGAAATATGTCTTTAAATTTAGCATCAGATTTATCAAGCCACGGCAATCCAGGGAAAAGGGGACTTGGGAATAGAGAGAGCAAAAGAAAGAGAGATGGTTGAAAGGTATCTAAAAGACAGGTGCAGCAGACAAAAAGATTGAGGCTAGTGAAGGGGGAGGGGGGCGGGGGCATTGTCTGTGAGATCCTGTCCATCACCTGCCACTTTTAGAATGAAAATACATCTCCACTAATATCCGCCCCACGCATACACAGACACCACATATACAGACCCATACACACTGACAAGACACACGAGGAGAAAGAGATGTGAATTTCAATCAAGCAGGTAAGGAAATTAAACTAGTGTAACAGTTATAAAGTCAACCAAGCAGATAAAGAGTCCAATACTGCGAAGAGGGTGGATAGATGAGACAGACGGACAGACAGACAAACTCATTCACACACACAAATATGCTACGCGTATATAATATCTACAGCGAGTCACACAGAAGCTAGAATGAAGGTCAAAAGAGGTCAAAACTCCTCTGCTTTCAATTCTATAAATTTTCCACTTCTTGTCCACTACCTGTTTACTATGTAGAGTGAAATCAGGGCTACACATTAATACCAGTAATGTTAATGAACTCGTCACCACTATTTATTTGTAATGCATTCATGGATGTTTGTGTTTGCTATTTATCAACAGGTCCTGTGTCCTTCATGCAAATGATGAGTCACTTTTCAGATTCAGATTCAGCCACAGTTTTTTTTGCTTAATTACCTTGGCTTAATATGGCTTCACAGGGGAATGTTAAAAGATGTAAAACAGAGATCATTTCTGGCCATCTTGTTTGTATATACAATCGATAATTTGACAGTTTGACAATTTGATATAATCCGGTTTCAGGCGATCTGAGATCTAAACCTTAGGCCACTTAAATAACATCTACAGATCAAATTATAGGAGCGGAGAGCTGCGTCACATTATAAAGTGGTTTCACTGCTCTGGCCGGTCTCCTTTGCCTGCTCGTCATTGCAATCTTCTATTTGCAATGAATGGAATCTTGTCATTCACCACCCGGTTTAACTGGTGAGGATAAATTCAGCCTCTGGCGTCCCCTTTCCTCTTGTGTGGTTTCAAATGGTCTCTCTGAAATTGCCCTTGTTTAGATGCAAGATATAAACTGACTGCAAATACTTCACAGTGGCACCATATGTACCTGACTGCTCTTTCATGGTAAAACGCTCCACAGCACCGCAGAATAAATCACTCAATGTCCCAACATGACTTACAGCTAGTGTTTCGAAAAAATTAAATTGTTTAGTTGACAATGACGGCACGTGGCGCATGCTGGCACGCACGTTCATTAAATTCAATATTTGTCCCATGCAAGAAGTCCAAACGCATGCTAAATACCTTGTCAAGTATGATCCATGTGAGGTTGGTGTTTACTCATTTACCAATATACATCTGCTCAGAATTACATGGGAGATTAAGTAATTCCATATGAAGGATTTATGTGAGTAGAGAGTCGTCACGCACCTGTATTCCCTAATGACGTATGTAAGGGCTTCCCCTCTTAGTCAATTAGTCAACTAAGTGCTTGTTACAGCCTCATTCCACTGAGGTGTTTTTATTATTATCTAATTCTTATTTAATTTTTCTATACGGCATAAGCGCTAAAAAAAAATCTCTCTGAGGATATTAATTTCAAATTTGAAATCAATAAAACAATTCATGTAAGAGACTATTATCAAATCATTTCAGTCAAACCATTTTTCATACCATGCATGTATGGATTAACATGTTGTAAAACGTCTGTATTTTTATTTGACAAAAGTTAATGAAGAAAGAAGGTGAAAATAATTTGGACCAATATAAATGCAAAGCGAACAGAAGGTCAAAGTTGGACTAATTAATAGTGCTACAAAATTGTCTTGTGCCATAAAATTGTTGCATGTAGCTATCAATTAGAAATCAAAACATGGTTCTAGGCGCTAGCAGCAAGGAAATGAATCTGTCAACACTTTTCATTATTGTGTGATAACCCAGGGAGAAAATTAAGTCACAAAATAACTGTTACAAGCTGGACTTGACCTGCTTATGCATTACCTCGGTTTGATTATTCCACATTCTCTGCCACTCTGCTGGAGCAACACAGAGAAAGGAGGCTTTTCCTTTCCTTTGTCGGGTTGTTTTTGCATTTTCCCTGCAAAATGTCACAAGGGGTCCTCTTTTAATGAATCACGGTGAAGGGACAAGAAGTGGTGTAAATTCACAGAAACACAAAATCTGCCATGTGCGAAAACACCTTTTTTTGGGGGGAGGGGGGTTAATCAAAGATGGTGGCGCAGCCGTGGCACACCTTTGGTCCAGTCACCAAAATAGCCTGGATTACAGGGAATAAATTACCAGTGGATGTGGCAGGGGTCGGTGTCAATCACAGTCAATTACATCTGGTCCTCTCATTCCCTTTAAAAGCAATGAGCCACCCGGCATGTGGCAAAGACAGTTTGACTATATAAATGAAAATGCAAACCGGCTGCCTTGTAAAACTTTCTAAACAGAGCAAAACTGTCCGAGGTGCATAGCTGGAAGACGTATGATATCCAATTTAAAGTTGAATTCATTTATTGTAAATATTGAAATGTCCAAATTGGCACGATAAATCAAATCTGTGAACAGCCAAGCTTGACACTGACATTAATACTCTCCAGGAATGGACACTGTGCAGTAATTACTTCACTTTTTTCTTGACTTCAATTAAACAGGGAGCAATAAAGTACTATCTAAAACTGTAGTAAACATTTCCTTTTTGTTTAAAAATGGTGGCTAGTTCTAAATTGCATGACAAGGTCACTAACTTAAAAAGACTCAGAAATGCATCAGCAACGGACGTAAGAGCAGAATTTAAGGACATTGCGTTTTTCTGTATTCCATGGAGATAATTGGCTGTGTTGCACATTTAGCACAGAAAGTACCTACAGTGGTTTACTAAACATCAATTACATGCCTGTTGTGCACTTGCTCCTGCTGATTTAGAGGCACAGCACAAGGTAGCTCTGTATTATTTAAGTTTTAATAGTAAAAGAAAAAAAAAATGAAATGGACACAAAAATGACTGCTTTTGTTACAAGTTCCATTTTGGGGTTTTTTTGCAGCCGAAGCACTCAAATGCGTTATGAGTTATGAACTCATAACAGTTACATATTTGTGACTTCTAAGCGTGTTGCATACTCTGTAGGGTGCACTTGAAACAGTATCACTCTGGAGACAGCTGAACATGAAAAGCATTCATTTCAACTATTACATCTGGCTGTAAAAATGAGCATTTTAAAATTGTTTACCTGTACATGAGAACAATTCAATTTAGTGAAAAGTCAAAATAGTCCAGATAATCACACACGAAATGATCATTTCTCAGTATGTGCTTCTCCATTTTTGCATTTGACGAGCGATCATCATCATGCTCTCAGTATGTGCAGCTGTGGCACAGATTTAGTACCTAATTCCTCTGCAGACCCATTCTTTAATAACTCACGTGCTCACATTTTTCTACTTGCAAACACCTCATTTATTCAAGTTACATGTATCACTCATTTAACACTGATATATGTATCTTCACACTGCTGCCAGATTGTGTTTACATCTGAATTTGTTACCGAGTCGAACTGAACGCTAAAATCTAATCTCTGGGGCATGCACATAAAAAGACAAATACAAATTAGCCTACATGTACACACAACACAAATATATCCAGATGATAAAATATGATGTGGCTGACATTGCCTCCAATGAAAAATTATTGGCATGAGCCAACATGTCACCAGTGTAATCATGAATGATGTGTGGAAGAGAAAGGTCACAGCTGAGGACCGAAGCATTATGTAAAGGAACAGCTAAGCTCTTTAGCGCTCAGACTTAGATGCAATGCAGCATTGACAACTTGCTTTCTTACGCATTCACACAATTTTTTGTTTTTCAAATCATACAGCGCATACTGCAACAGTTGCGATCTGTCATCACCCAAAAATAAACAATGGATTCTAGCTCAGAAACGATTCTATACCATCTCTATTCAGGTCAAAGAATAGTATACATTAAAGAATAACAGACCATTGAGTCTATGACTGCAGAGCAAAAGCAGGTAAAATTATAAGGGTCTGCAACATAAATATGGAGCAGTATGCCTGGCTGTCTGTTCCTCAGCACGTCTGTCTTGCCATTCATTGTTAAAGCTCAGATTGTATCTAGTTCTTCCTATTATTAATAGTACTGTGCACGTTTTCTGCCACTGGGAACATTTGGGAGCTACTAAGCAGTGCCTGTGCAAAGAAATGCAAAATAGTTGCCTTTTCAGTGGTTTCCACATCAGGTGGAAATCAGAGAACTACAGCATGAGGATTCTTATCAACGAGCAATTCACCCACCTGCTTTAACTACATTAAAACTTCACAACTGTTGCAATGTTTTAAGTTAATACTCCTATAATGCTTCTCTCCTGTCGACCTTTTTATCTTTTATCAGGACTCGAATACCCATAATTTTTCATGTTTTAAATCAACAACAAAGAATCAGATGATTTCAACTGGATACACAATAATAATACATCAGAGTCAAAACTGATACACCTTCTCGTTTAGATATCTTGAGGTACAACACAAAGGAAATGCATCACACAGCTACAGAGAGTGAAAAGTAAGATTATAGAGTAAGTTTTGAAATATGTAATTACAGCATAGAATATGTTTTTGTTTGCTGCTTGTTACTTTTGTCTATCCAGTCATGTTTGTTCATTATTAGAGTGTACTGAGTTTGTGAGGATAGTGACTAAGCTAAACTGGAAGACTTTTTGCCTTTAGAAATGGCACTAGTAAGTACAATAACATAGTCAAATGAGCAAAACACAGTGTGTTTTTTTAATTATTAAAAAGATTTAATGCACAATTAGTATCACAGTGCTGGTGTTACGATTCAATATACTGCAATACATTGCAATGCTATATTTAAAGCAACAAGTTAGCAAATCGCTGTCATAAATATTTGCATGCGAACTCAAAAATCAGTACTTTGTTTTTGACAATCAATAGAGTATCACAAAAGAAAATGTTGCAATACTTAATTTTATCAACCTTTTCTTGCAGCCCTGTAACGCTGCAACTGCAGTCCTTCAAAGCGCCATTTCGGAAACAGTGACAGCAGTTGTAGCACAAAATAGCAATAAAAGCTTCTGGCCATCACAGTTAATCACCAGCAATGGCACAACTAACAATCTGACAGGTTTGTCTTGCTAAAGGAATATCATTCTTTATCTGTGAGAATGGTGTCCCAGGGAAAAAAAAAACAAAAAAAGAAGACTACAAAGCACTAACTGTCACACAATGTCAAAGTGAGAAAGAGCAATCTAGCCTGCAAGATTCCAATATCTTACTCTACAATGACAACTGGATCCAATCATGGCAGAGCACTTCAGTGAGCTGGCCAGGCAATCGTCCAATCAGACAGACACGCCCAGCGCAAAATGACCAGACTTTAAGCTTTACTTTTAGAATTACAAAAATACAATAGATACTCTAGCTTTAAAGCCTCACTGCTGGATTAATGCAGACCTAATGACATACAAAAATACACACACAGCACATGTCATCAAATGATCGTCAAACCAAAATAAAGACCAGATATTTACCAAGTTCTCTATCAAGACCAAAATTATGGCAGTAACTATGAGGATTTGGGGGGTTTTAAGCCTTTTCTGAACACTGTCCCATACAAAAAAAAATGCAGTATGCACAGAAATGGCCATAGCATAATTAGCAAAATACATAAATAAGCACATTATTTCCAAGTGTAACTTTGGACACCGAGTGGATTCTATAATTGTGCTTCTCCTGTTTTGACTGCCTTGGCTGGAAGGTAGATGACCTTTCTTGTAGTCATATTCCATTGTCCTTGACTTACTACTAACTACAGCAGAAAGCTTGTGCAGAAAGACTGGAGGCGTAAACAAACCTGTGATTTTAAAATAAAATTTAAAAATAATGAATTTGTTATATATGTTATCTATGGCAGAAGACTTTTTTGGTCCGGCACATGTTCCTGTTGGCTTGGCAGCCCGTCAGGCCTGTACAATTACAGCGGAAGCACTGATTTATCTATGACCTTTCCTATAATAGAAACTAGCACTGAAAATATAGCCCTGTGTGCGTTGGTAATAATCTCACACGTCTTAACACACCTGCGACTCCATTTCTACTGCCGATTGTAAATCCCTGACTGTCTGTTTGAAGGAGGGAGAGGTAACAAGAAGGTTTTAGGTTTGTTTTGTTTTGTTTGGTTTTTTTTGCTTTGCTATATAATAGGTATCACAGAGGTCATTATTATTAAAATATAAGCATTGCTCATCAGCCTGAAGTGGTGAATTTCAAAGTGCAGACGTGGAGACAACAGAAGTAGAAAAAAAACATCTGCATCATAAAAAGGTCAAACTCAAGTGGCTAATCCACCTGTCACATAATTTCAAAAATAGTTACACAACTGCAAATGTCCGCAAACCAAGATTGACTCTCACTTTGTCAGATCAAAGCCACTTGTGACGTTGTTGTGAGGTAACCACTAGAGAACAAACTACTGATTATTTCAATCGCCGCCAGTTATATTTTACCATACAGCTTTCCAACACTGAAAGAGAAACCCGGAGAATTAAAACCCTTTTCACTGGTGCTACACAAGTGGTGCTGTATTATATAGCATATATAAATTGGTTTTGACTGATATAAAACAACCCAGTGATGCATTCATCCCGGTCTCCCTTGAACACATTAAACATGTGTATATGTGTGTGTGTGTTTGTGTGTGTGCTTGTGTTGTTTGTATCTCTGAGAGCACATGTGTGTGCACAGAGGCTTTGATAAGAGGTCCTGAGAGGTATAGTGGAGGACCATGCCCTCCTCGCCTCTCCTCTCTATCCTGGCCAGCAGGCTGTCCTCATTACTGTCAGTCAGCATCAGGTTTAGCAGTGCCAGGCCCCTGCACAGCCCTCTGTCCTCTCTGCCCTGCCAGCACTAGCCTGCCTGACTGCTGCCATTGGTGAGCATTGTAAGTAAAAAATAATAATTACTCTAGCATTTACATTTAAACACAATTTATCATTCCACTGAAGCGCAGACAGTGGAGGAAACCAATAATAGGGGACACAAGTTACATTTAGAAAATGTTAAACACACACAAAACAAATCACAGGAATCAAACTGAGCATCTCTCTGACTACGCCTTTAACTGGGTCACTCAGTTGGTGATTGTGTCTGACCACCAAACAAACAGTCATTCATATGTCTGTGCTCTGGCCCCGTTTTCATCTGGAGCAGTTCCACAGAGGCTGCTGAAAGCAACAGAGCTGACGGGTCAGAGATTTAAACCCATCTCCAGCTCTTCAGCACAGTAGCCATTACCACACTCCTTGTGTCATCCTTTTTCGAAAGGAAGGTTTATTTATGTTGGCTCCAAATGTCTTTTTTTTTTTTCCTTTCCAGGGGTGGGAGGAGAGTGACAGCGACGAATTCCCATCAACTGGCTTGTCACTTTTCCGTCGTCTTCCGTCTGACTCTTGGCTTCAGTGAAACATTAGCGCATTTAGTAGTGTCAGTTGTAAAAACCAGTTTCAATTTATTTTGAGAAATACAGCAAATATCTTCTCAGTTGGGCATCTTCTTTGCTCTCCAGGATGAGACCTGTGCCATATGCCTTGAAATGCGGCGTCAGGTGTGGATGATAGCCCACACAACCCAGCATTTCTTCTCTTTCTCCACAGCAGAAATGTTTTGGAAATAAAAAAAAATGTCTAATAAGAAATAATGTACCTTCACATAACAAATATTTGAACAAGCTCAATGTCATAAACTATAAAGCTGAACATAGATATTGATATGGCATCCTGCTCTACATTAAAGACTTTTGTCCTTGAATATTCTTTAAAACTCATGCAGCTGTGCATATCAGTTGGAACAAGGAAGCTGGTGCTTTTAATAAACTCACGGGGACATTCAAAAGGACTGGCAGTTACAGTTTTCATTTTCCCAGCAGTGAGCTGTGTCATTTAAAATAAAGATCATTTTGAGAAGGGAAATATCATAATGCTAAATCTAGATCAAATAACTGAGCAAGGTTTAAGATGGGATTTACAAGGCTTTGTAATCCTAAAAGACAAAATAAAGCAGAGCAGAAAAGAGAACAGCAAGGGGGAGCAGGAGATAAAGTAAAGGTGAACAATGAAATAAGAGAAGTTTGTTTTGAATTTCTGTAAAAAAAAATTATGCAAACTAGCATCTCTTTAAAGGATAAGTGTGTTTCCTACGGTAGTACAGAGGTACCTACACCCACAGCTTGGACCAGCAGGAGTATCACTTAGGAAGTAACGTTCTGCTGCATATAATGCAGAATGTCAAACAATAAATAAAAACAAAAGCTGTGTTTAGAATATTTGCACCACTTTACTTTTCTGTCCCGCAAACTAAAGATGGCTTTCAGACCCAGGCTCTTCTGACCACAGTGGCAACACGGGAGATGTTGCCCAACTGGTTAATGTGACTGTCGTTTTTTGACTAACTAACAAATTAAAACACCATAATAAAAACAAAAAAACAAACAAAAAAAAAAACAAATTGCTTGAGACAACGGCACGCCAGCATTTCCTGTTTTCTTGTTTAAGTAAAATCGCTGTTTTAGACAAAGCAGTGGCTATGGGGAGAGCATAGTTAGATGTACTGTTTTTAGTTGTTTTTTTTTTTTTACTGTGTACCTCATGCATACCCATGTCAAAAATCCCTTTAAACTATCCCTTTAATGCAGTTTATGTATATGTGCTGTGTGTGAGAGTGAATCTTCTGATCAGCCATACAAAGCACAAGAGATGATTAAAACTTAAGACATGAAATCCTGTAAAAAACAAAAAAAACAAAAAAAACCTCTGTCAAAACAGAACGCAATTCTTTAATAATGCACCATATTTCATCCTAAAAAGAGATGGACTGGATGAGCTTACAACAAATAATATGGACCATACAGATCATACATACATATAGAACATCAGAGCAATGTAGCCAACTAGATGGCGATTCTGATTGAAGAAAATACTACTACTCTTCCTTTGTTGATATATAATAAACAACCCGGTCAACAATGAGAAACTATTTTATAGTATATAACATTTTAATTGTGCAAGTAGTAAAATTTAAAGGCTCATTCAAGTATCGTTATAGTCTTCCAGGCATTAAAAATTGAGAAATTGGATCATGATTGTTATTATTTGTGCTATTATTTTCTGTCCAGATCCTGCCTGAGATCCTTAGATTTTTTTTTTTTGAAGAACAGACACAGTCCATGAGAAAGGTGAAAGGGGGGAGTGGTCACTTTGCCATTCACAACACAGAGACAGAGGAATAGGATGATAAAGAAAGAGAAAGTGACATGCAAAGACGGAGAGTGAGACAAAGAGAGAGGCGGACAGAAAGAGAGGGCTCCAGCTGCCAGAGATAAGCAGACGCTAACCGCAGGCCATGAACAGGGAAGCCACAGTCACAGCTGTCACAGGTTGGAGTAAAATTCAGTTGATTTGATGGCACTTTTGACTGATAGCCCAGTATTACCTCAACCGGTATACTCCAACAGTATGCCTCCCTCCTCACTGACATTAACGCATGCAGTTTAAAATGGGACGTTTCGGGAAAGAAAACTGTCATCGCAAACAAAATAAACATAATATCTGCAAGTGTTGTCACAGCTGCTTCTGTGCAGCACACATCTATTTTGTGCACAGATAGAGTCTTCGAGCTGCATCCTAAAGACTGCCGGAGACACAGTGACAGCGTGTTCTGGATGGCTTGCATTCGCAACAGAGGTATAAGGAAGGGGTTACACCCCTCGCTCTGCAAAGGGTCGCTGCTCCTTCCTTTCATTTCCATAACAAGCCATCAGAGCTCATCTCCCACTGAAGTGGCCACAGTCCCACTGGCAATTAAAATCATGCTGGGACATGCCATGCTTGTGCGCGACTCCACTGTGGGAAACAAAAGCAAATGGCAGTAATGACGCCAACAGTTGAGTAGTAAATCTCTAGCAATGTCGGCGGAAACCGCCGCTTTGATTTCTCCAGGAAACTGTGAGCGGGCCTCGTTTACATCTTTCAGGGTGAACCTTACTGGAAAAATATCAAACAAAGAGACAACGAGAAACAGCGTCATCTCATCTCTGTCTTCTCTACCACTTTCGGTACACAGCCACACTACATAAAAGGCATGCAGGGTTGTTGTTTTTTTCCTCTCTCAGCAGGCTCAAAATTTAGCCGGGGGTGGGGGGGGAGCTGGATTGGGACTTTAAAAACACACCTGAATAATATGGGTGTGAAAAGTAAAATATTTTTTTATGTGACACAGATTGTGCTTCAAATTAAAGGAGAGGATCAGATTTGTGACTGCTGTAACAAATCATATTAGCTTCAGCTGAGAAGAATGAAGGCTTTTAATTTTGTCTCAAATTTCTTATAGTGTAGTTGTAGTAAGAGGGATTCCCCTTCAGTGAAGGTGTGATGGGAGAAATTACAGCAGTGATCATGAACCCAACATACAGGTAAGTTTTCTTACCTCTACCAGGCAGGTAATGTTTTGGGTTTTGTTGTTTGCCTGTAAGTCTACTATCCAGGACAAATTCCGGATTAATTTTCTGTCAATTCCTATTGGCAGTAGCTGAAACTGATTAAATAGTGGGCTTTATAGGTTAAAGGTCAAGTTCAGGAAAAATCCCCAAAACTCCAAACATTCCTAACTGTTAATGTTGGGCAAAATTTCTAGCAATCTTATTTATCCAAATTGCTTCCAATTTACACCACCATTAAATTGTGCATAGTGACACAATTCAATCCTAAAATAGATTAGACTTTCAAGTCAAAAGTCAGGGTCACAAAAGAAAACAAATCGCTTATCTCAAGATTCCCTGGGCATTCCCTTTGCCTTAGGCAAAAGAAGGATTGTTGGCCCTTGATAGGTTACTTATTAAAATTTGAAAATATAATAACTACTATTTTAAAAATCAAGGCAAACTTTTGCTTCCTAAGCGGCTGTTTCCTAAAAGTTGTGGACATACATGTTTATGAAATATATCATATACACATATTAAGTATCAGGCTCGTTAAGCCTCAGGGAAACTTAGCAGTAGTGCTGCTTCACACATCAATGGCCACATATTTAATGAGGGAAGCAAATGGTTCACTGCTGTGGATTGACAATGTGATGAGATGCGTCCGGATCTCTCTAATTCATCTGAAAAGGAGTTTGACTGACTGATCACATCTTGCGTTCGCTTCAAAGGTACTCATCAAAGCAGCATATTGCAATCTCAGAGAAGAGTTTTAATGGTTAGGTGCTTATGCAATCCACTATCCAATTTCCTGGGGTCACCCTTGTCATGCAATGATTCTATGGCAAAAAAAAAAAAAATGGTAATGAATATATTGTGTCCGTCATTTCTGTTCTCATAACCATTTTCAAGAAACAAGCTCTTGTAATTTTACTCTATCAAGGTTGGAGTTATATAAAATATTTTTCTTTGCAAATAAAATGGACTAAAACTGGCTTGTTGTGAAAGTGAATGTTGAGACGCTGAAACATTTATGTTACAATCCTGGATTCCTAAAGCTTCTTTCAGCTGCCTATCTAATAAAGCCACAGCCAACCCAGCCAAGCTGAATAGGCGGCGGGGAGACGGGGCATAAATTAATGTGCATAACGCAGTTTGCATCACATCATCATTGTTTAATCCTTTTATTCTCATCTGTCAATCATCTGCAGATGAAACTTAATCCTTGAATATTTGTTGGCTAGTGTGTATTGATACCTTTGACATAACTTGGAAGGACGGCTTCTTATTTTAAAATGTCCACTTTCTAGTCTTTAAGATAAGCTCTGGTTGTATGGTGTATTTATTCATGATGTGTGTGCCATTTTGCATTTCTTTAGCATGGTTTCCATGATTGACAGGTTCTGTGATTATCTCAGATTTCTGCCCTTTATATTATATACATAGAGAGAGAGAATTCAGGTGCATACAGTCATAAAAATGTAAAATGTAAATGCAAGGAGCACAGTAGAGGTTATCCACATCTATCATACAAGAACATGTTCATGTTGCACTTTAAAATGTACCAAAACTGTAAATGTAAACCCTGTCTTCATGTCACACATCCCTGTACACAACAGTATAGCCAAATGATTATTTGCTGCTAAACCCCTCCATGTGTCTCTAACCACCTATAAGCAACACAACTGTCCATGTTTTGGGGCAGTGTCAGTTATGTCTGCTGATACAAGTTATTTTTTCCTGTGATCCTGTCATTACAGTGCAAACACCTTCAGTTGTTTACAGTGAAATGTCCTCTGTGTTCACCTTCACTTCCTGTCTGTTTTCGACATTATGTGTACGTGCTGCACATACTGTATAGTTTTACCATACTGCAGCATTCAGACGAGCGAGGTCATTGGCAGGGTTACTTGCGAGGTCATTGTTAGCCGTGAGAAAATTAAGGCTGATTGGTCTCATCACAATTTTGCTCTCCGAAGCCCGTGCCATCGAGGCACCTGCCAAAGTGGGCTTCTTTAAAGAGAACGAAGCCTATTCAACAGCTGCATAAGCAGCCGGCCGGGCAGACAGTGGAGGAGGACGCAGGACAAAAGAAAGCAAATGCAAAACAGAGAGGACTTTCTAAATGGGAACCTCAGAATGGGACTTCTTTTTAAAGGTCTTAAATCAATTGAACAGAAAGTACAAACCCATGCAATGTTAATCTATCTGGCTTAATCCCATTGCTTTAAGATCCTTTATAATCCACATTCAATACAACCATTTTTCTTTTCTAACAAGCTTGCCCTATAGCCATTTTATAACTCACTGGTTCACAGGCTTTTAAACTGCCACAAATTCTGCTACGGTGCCATTCCTGTACATAACAAATCATGCAAGGTAGATTGGTAAATACATTTACCTCAAAACCTTGCAAAAAAAACTGCACTTTCACGATAAATAACTTAAAAAAGGAGAAGAGTGAATCATCATCATTATTACAGCAATAAAATAGGATTTTCTTGTTTACTTTCAAATTGAAAGTGTGACGAAACATCTGAGCTGTTTCATTGCACCCTAGAACTTTATGAGCACAAAACAAAAGTTAAGATAATACACTTGCTATTTGAGAAGTGTGGAGAAACACCGGTAGTTGGCACTGCCAATTTTCCATTCAAAACCTGACCAACTCTTTAACAATGCCTCCCTCTGATCTTGTGGAAAGGAGAAAAAATCTATCATCGATTGCCACCTGGTTTAGTGGGAAAAAGCCCTGATAGCGATGCTGAATAGCACTACACTGTACCGAGCTACAGTCAGCACACCAAAGCTGGGGGATGGTGTGAGAGGGAACATCAACAAGGCCCTTGACTATGCCACAGCACCATTTGCACACACTGAATATTCAACTATCAATAGAGCTGAGCAAACCAGTAATCAAGAAAAGGATGTGTGATTGGAGTTTGGCTTGTTCTTTCAATCACCTTTTCTACCAGTGCTAATTGTGACTATTTCTCATTGCACCACAGTTAAAGATATATCTTAATCACTCATGTCATTCAATGCCATTCAATGCCATGCAATGCTCCGGAAAACAACTCAACAGACCTATAATTCAGCACACAAATGTAATTCGTCACTGCCAATGACGAGTCACTAACCATTTCTAACGTTACTGATACTGGTCACTCACTTCATCATAAAACTCTCACCATGTCACACTAACATGCCCCTTTAAAACCAATGTCTTGATTCTACTTTCTAATTCTCTGATTGTCATCACCATAACATAGTCAGTCAGTCATATCCCCATCAAGCCAACTGACAAGTTTCAAATGTAGGCTGGATTGTTGCAGAAAATAAATGGCAAACTCTGCTGAAATGGCAGTACAATAAGACAACGTTTGATGTTAAAAACAACCATGATCATGCAAGAAATGCAAAGGTAAGCATAAAAGCACTTACAAAGATATGAAACAGTGAGGAATTACACAAAACAATGCAACCTCAATCATGCTGAAAATTTACTATAGCTGTAATACATCTAACTTTAACTGCTTTGAAGAAAGTGAATTGACAACGTGAGAGATATGGAGCCAGACTCGGAATTTCTTAACAATAAAAGGGAACACTGCTGCCTCTTTGTATTTGCTGTGTGAGCACCTTAAATTAGATAAGCTAGCATTATAAGACATAATCATTTTTTTGAGCAGGGTTAGTGACCAATTTATTCTTACCTTAGGCTGGGCGCGACGGGGAAAGGCAACCTTAGGATCAATCTGAGAACGAGAAGAGAGTAGCAAGAGTTTTTGTTAAGAGAAAAGCTGTAATATTTTCAGACAACGAACAGATGTTGAAAATATTTCAACACCTGTAACTGTAAGCCCACAGAAAGAGCACAGCCATCCACATAGCCCCATTTCATTTCCACTGTGGTCAGGAATAAGGACAGGCATTATAATAGCAGTAAAACATGTTCAGGCTTAATCTAATCAAATGTAGTATTTTGCATTGTTATGTGCAATATTAAGATTTATAAAAACCACAGAATCTGTCAGTGGTAGATGGACTGCTTTATTTTTTTAAATTATTGCAAATACAATTAAGTTCTTGGGAATAACCCTACAAAAATGATAATAAAAACAGTGACAGGGGGATTTTTATTTTTTTTTTATAATACAACCTCATTTTCATGTCAATGTTTTCGATCTGTCCCCAGCTCTGGTTAAAGTTATTTAAATAAAGAAAGGCTTGGCCATGGTAACAGTTAGCTCAATATTCTATCTCTGTGATGTGCATCAGGTTTAATAACGAATGATTAAAAACAATATGATATATTATTTTATTTTGTTGTCAGTTCCCACTGACCAGATCATTTGTCTGTGGAATAACAAAACTTTATCCAACTAATCTCCATGTTAAAGGCTGTTTTTTTAAAATTTAGCATTGGTTTGATTATTCATAGTACTGGGAGTCAGTTCAGTATCTGCCTTTATGATAGGTAACTTCTGGATTGTCACCTTCAGACCTACAACTTGAGCACTGACTTGAGCATCACAGTACACAATTAGACATCATCACTGATCTGCAGCAACTTTGGTGGAGCTCAATGACACATTCTACGCAGCATTTGGGCAGTGTGATTAAGGAAACCAATTATTAATTATTGCTCCTATGTGGATTGTACACCGACACAATGAGAACAGCCATACAATCGTTCTGATGGCCGTAGTCATGACAGAAGCTTTCTTTTATTTTTTGGCAGGAATCGCTGATTGAATATGACAGGGAGAAAATGAGAATCTAAGGTCGGTGACGCCTCCAGACATCGCCAAATAACCAGGAGGATGCATCATATCGGCCTGTTTCTCCATTTCGTGCTTGTTATCTCATTAGCTTAATTTTTCGTTAATTTCACTGGAATGAAGGTATGTGGTCTCATCAACCTAGCACTGGACGGATGATCTGAAATAGCAATGTAGTCCTAATTTGTCCTTGCCTGGATACTGGTGAATTTGAAAGAATTTCCCATCAAAAAATTTACAGATGTAATTATCATTTTGAGATAATGCATATGTTTGCAGCACTGAAATATTTCCAATTCATATACCAATGCCATACATTCCTAGCACAGATGAACTCCTTCAAGATATGTCTTCCCGCTGCAGCAAACAATGGCAAGAAAATGAATCAAGGAGTGCGAGAACAAAAAACACCATCTTCACCGATCAATTAAGCCAACGAGAATGACTATGTTTTAATGTGATTGAAGGGAAACCATGATGTGCAATGTCATTGTCATCCTTGCTGTCGGTCTCAATTATTATTGTTATCTTTCTAAATCAGGTCAAAATGAGAAATGAATTCAATAACACCTGTGTAATGCAAGCGTGCTTGTAATGAATTTCATTTAAAGATTTGTTTTAGCACTTAGCCCCAGGCATAACCAATTCAAACTCAATTATTTTGGGCGCCCCATTTGAGCAAAGACAACACATTACGCTTTGAATACCGAATACCTATATTTGGTAATGTATCGTCCTTCTCAGGCCGCTACAAAACATATCAAGCCACATTTCATTATGAACCATAAACTAATTGTTTTTCTGTCCTGCTGAGAATTCCCATTGACTTACAAGCTTCCAGTTTCAGCAAGAGCAAGAAAGCATTTAACACAGCAGCAGCGGAGGTCATATAGCTTTTGTCAGTTTAAAATATTACAATTATCAAAAAGAGACCATTATATGCTCTGAATTGTGTTAAATGAGGCTATGATACTGCAGATTGTAAAATCAGACTCACAGCAATGCACCCAAATTAGGCAATGAGGACTTCCTAACCAATCCTTCTGAGAAATGCTGTAGCTACACCTTTTTAGGTCAGAACTTATGATGAATGACTCCTTTAAGAAATTTGAAACTAGGAGGAGGGGAGATTAAGCGATTGTTTTCCTTCAGGTTTTCACATTAATTAGCATTAGATTCTGATGTTATAGTACATATAATATGCATAATAGGCATCACCTTCTGCACTGAAAAACCATACCACTGAACCAGATAGTAGACTGTCTCGCTTTCACCTGATAATTCCTTCCCGAAACAATTCATGTTATGTAACCTGCACATACTATCGAGGTTTGGGTTCAGTCAACCGGACCTGGGTCATGCACTCTTGCCAGTAATCCTCACACCGTCGTTGCAAATTTTACATCACTCAAGTCTGTTTTCCTCTATGATTAAAATGTTAACACTAATGTAAAAACATCTATATGTATTTGTGATTTGTCCTGCATGTTTTAACTGAGGACAAATTACTTTTCTTAATGGATTGCAGGGCACAAAATCACCCTGTTGGCCTTAATGTGCCATTGCTTTCACTGTAATTTTTTTGGATTCTTCATTCGCTGAACGCAACATGTGTAGGCACAGTCTCGGCGGATTGTAGACATGGATTCTGGGAACGAATCACATGTGTATGTACGGGCTCAGGAAACCCTGCACATAAACGCACGTTAAAACACTTCAGCTCCAGTAAAGTCCTAGCATCATAAACTGAATAAACGCATAACGGTAGTGTACAAAAAGCCTCCCATACAGGTGTAGCTGTGTAGTTATCACATAGAAGCAGTAGAAATACGTTATTAAGCACCCGCTAGGAAATTTCTTTATCATGCAAACATCACAAGGGGCAAAGACAGATAAACACGCATATATATTTATAAGCATGACTTTGAGCTGAAAGAACAATGTGCTTTGAATATAAATGTACTCCACCTTTGACCGTAAAGTTTTATTTATTGCCAGATTAGTTGCTCAAATGAAGGAAGCCATAGTATGAAGCAGGTAGACACCTGAATGTATTATTTTCTCACTATTGAAGTGTCAATGGGACTATAAACATCCTTTAGGTCATGGCCACACCTAATAGTTCACTTCCTTTGCGTGCACCAGATGCCAATTGGATACACTTTTTCATTTTTCAGTTGGTTCAGTTCGCGTTCACAAAGGCAAATCTCAAACAGACTATAAAGCGGTAAACATGTCATGTGCACAGAATTGTGTTAAATAAATGGTCGGGCATACAGTATATGCGAGTAAAAAGAGAAGAAACCGTCGCAATTTCTACTGCAGCCTGATTATGGAACATCGACAGGTTATTTTAATGCTTGTCTTGATGTGGAGTGCATATCAGCAGATTTTAATGGACAGTGTATATGGACATAGGATATTACAACATGCACTGAATAATTAAATAATTTGTGCCTTTCATAATAAAACGAATGTACCGCGAAGATGGCTGGCTCATCATAGGTCACAAGTTTACGCAACTCTGCTCCACATGAATAAAGCAAAATCCATTTGACTTTATTCCTTCACTGAAGATTTTGAACACTTCCCTGTTCTTGTATACTTTGTCCAACGGTTTAGAAATATTCCCTTCAAACACCAAAACAGCAAATGCTGCAAAGATAGTACGCTTAAAATGAATGGGGACTGCCACGCAGTCCAAGACCACCTCTTTCAAGCAGACCAGAGTCCAGGTTTTTGGTTTTACTCAACTGGACTAAACAAGGCGGCCATAAACGCGACCTAAGAGGCACAGAAATGAACAGTACAACTACATAGAAAACACACTCAATGATGATGCTCATGGAGGATAGTTGTGCAACACAGTTGTGTATGTCACAATGTAAAAGCAGGAGGCCACAAAATATCCTACTGTGATTGTCAGAATGACTGTTTTGGACAAAGTGGCAACAATTGAAATATTGGGTCATTGTTTTCATTGTTTTACTTCAACATAAGTCCAAACAGTCAAGCTGCATTTTGCTCTGCGTGTATCTTTTACAAGAGCTAGCAAAAGCATGAGAGTACATCTTCCCCACAGAATGGAGACTCGTCTTACACTTTTAACAAATGCCTAACTGACAAGACAGCACAACACCTGTGCAAGAATTGGAAAAAGCCTAATTACAGTGTTGTACTTTCCATATATGCTACGTAATGGATTCTAATTGATTAATGAATGACGTTTTTACATTGAACTTTTTGCATACACACACTATATTGTCAAAGGAGCAGGCCGGTGTCACGCCAGGAAAAGCTGGGCCGTGAAACCTCACTGTTAGTCATACTACAAAAATAAAATATGATTAGATGGAACTTCCTACAGTGACATACATGATGAAGTATACAAGTTTTTCCCCATCACACATTTTATTTATGGTTTACATTTTTTGGTTGTCCTGTCATTTGGCCATTTTTCTCCTGCTTCCTGTGTCACAAAGTGAAGGGTCATTTTTTAATCGTACCTGCCTGCTGACTACAGGGCTGGAGTATATCAATAAAGAAGAAAAGGGAGGGGGAATGCCACCCAGAAGTCAAATTGCCTCTTCACTCCAACCAATAGCAAATCCTGACAATTAGGAAGATGGAACCAACACATGTTTAATAATTTTGCTCAAAATAAGGCTGAAACAATTAATTTCATTACTTTGTTTTTGATTAATCAATAATAGTTGTATCTCTAATCTCGTGGAAATCATGTGCTAGATAAAACATGGAATTAAATACATCTTCCACTGCAATCGAAATATATCACTGAATCTATTTTTGTTGTTTCGTCGTTGTGTTTTTTGCAAGAGAAAGACAAGGGTCTATTTCAGTGTTATAGGTTAGGTTTTGGTGTGATTGTAACCAGCATCTCTTTCTCTAGATGCATGCGCTTCTTCTTCCAATAGATTGTAGTGCTGTAACCCTCTATTATTACCTGTTATGTGCCTCTAATGTGATGTCATTTTCAAAGGGCTCCGCAATTATGTGAGCCTTTAGCAATGCGCACATCTCAGATAAATCTTAAGCATCTTCACGCAACTCAGCTCACGAATAAGGGCACAGCAAGTGAAGAATTCCCACCCCTAAAGCTTGTTAAAATAGCATTGCCATCACTTTTAAATAACACCAGCCACTCCAGTGGAGATTATTCAGATCACCCCAGCAAGATGGCAGAAAATTACCAGTTTGATACACTTTTGTTGTATGACTAAATGCATTCTCTCAAAAGTGGGTTTACTGAAGACATCATACAACCTGATATGTCAATGTAATAAATGAGAAAAGACCAAGAGGAATAGCCCCATCCCCAACCCGCCATGTTTTATCTTCCTCAGCCTTTTACTACAGGGTCTCTGAGGGCCGCTTCTGCATGCGACTGTGGGAGATCAGGGCAGAGAAACAGCATATATCTTAAGTTCACATCTCACAAAAGGATTTCATACATTAATGCGGCTCCTGGGTAAACTCGCTCCCTCTCTCTTAAGACGTATCTACACGAGCGTGATGATGTGGTGTTTAAACTAAAAAGAAGGGGAAATGAATGTATCAAAGCTCGCTGCTTCTCCCAAACCAGGAGCTGGTCCACAGGTGTGCCTGTGTGATACCAACGGAATAGACAAGAAATTAAATCACAAATGTGTCATATCTGTGCTGTCAATCTTTACTGATTTTTGCGGCAGAATGACATCTCATAAGGCAGTTTGTTGCACTCCTCTAGTCAATAATGAAAATTTCACCATGCTCAACAAGCAAATTGTCCCTCTTTTTTCTTTAAAGCCATCTCTCTTCCTGGCCTCTTGGGTTGTTTCCTCACTCACCTGGAACATCAAAACTGCATGAATATGTTGCCCCAGGGTCATAACATAAAGGCTGGAATTACCCAAAGACCACAGGTTAATCTTATAAGAAAACAATATACAATACCGGTATGAAATGATATACACATGCTATCATGAAGAAATTCAGATCTCCAACAAATTTTATTCCCAAAATTTGCACCATTACAGCTTTACAACCTGGAGTCTGCCTTGCTGAGTTCTCGCCTATTACTTCTCAAATGGTGAATCATGTAACGTCGATCTCCTGTTCTCGCCTGCCTGTCGTGCAACATTTTCAGGAACAGATGCTAGGGCTTGCATATCTCAAAACTGAACAAAGCGTCATGAAAAATGGTAAATATGTTCTGAATTACCAGCATGTGTGTTATAATGCCTTGGGCTGCGCTTCCCCATATGTCTCATTCACATTCATCCTGGCCTGAGTGTTTTCATAACCGGACAGAAAGCCGGGCACA